>JAZHYW010056719.1:0-286816 GCA_037355805.1 Ixodes ricinus
ATGACAGCGCCGGTACCAGCTTGACTAATCAGGACGACAAACCTCGTGACCCAACCAAGCCCCACCCACGCCGGCACGACCGAACTCCACGATCTACAAATACAAGCGACGCAAGGGACACCGCGGGATTCACGGCCCTGTCACTGTACCATTAACACCGTCGATATCGTTGCAGCTCGTACCCCTTCCCGAGGATGACAGCGCCGGTACCAGCTTGACTAATCAGGACGACAAACCTCGTGACCCAACCAAGCCCCACCCACGCCGGCACGACCGAACTCCAGGATCTACAAATACAAGCGACGCAAGGGACACCGCGGGATTCACGGCCCTGTCACTGTACCATTAACACCGTCGATATCGTTGCAGCTCGTACCCCTTCCCGAGGATGACAGCGCCGGTACCAGCTTGACTAATCAGGACGACAAACCTCGTGACCCAACCAAGCCCCACCCACGCCGGCACGACCGAACTCCAGGATCTACAAATACAAGCGACGCAAGGGACACCGCGGGATTCACGGCCCTGTCACTGTACCATTAACACCGTCGATATCGTTGCAGCTCGTACCCCTTCCCGAGGATGACAGCGCCGGTACCAGCTTGACTAATCAGGACGACAAACCTCGTGACCCAACCAAGCCCCACCCACGCCGGCACGACCGAACTCCAGGATCTACAAATACAAGCGACGCAAGGGACACCGCGGGATTCACGGCCCTGTCACTGTACCATTAACACCGTCGATATCGTTGCAGCTCGTACCCCTTCCCGAGGATGACAGCGCCGGTACCAGCTTGACTAATCAGGACGACAAACCTCGTGACCCAACCAAGCCCCACCCACGCCGGCACGACCGAACTCCAGGATCTACAAATACAAGCGACGCAAGGGACACCGCGGGATTCACGGCCCTGTCACTGTACCATTAACACCGTCGATATCGTTGCAGCTCGTACCCCTTCCCGAGGATGACAGCGCCGGTACCAGCTTGACTAATCAGGACGACAAACCTCGTGACCCAACCAAGCCCCACCCACGCCGGCACGACCGAACTCCAGGATCTACAAATACAAGCGACGCAAGGGACACCGCGGGATTCACGGCCCTGTCACTGTACCATTAACACCGTCGATATCGTTGCAGCTCGTACCCCTTCCCGAGGATGACAGCGCCGGTACCAGCTTGACTAATCCGGACGACAAACCTCGTGACCCAACCAAGCCCCACCCACGCCGGCACGACCGAACTCCAGGATCTACAAATACAAGCGACGCAAGGGACACCGCGGGATTCACGGCCCTGTCACTGTACCATTAACACCGTCGATATCGTTTGCAGCTCGTACCCCTTCCCGAGGATGACAGCGCCGGTACCAGCTTGACTAATCAGGACGACAAACCTCGTGACCCAACCAAGCCCCACCCACGCCGGCACGACCGAACTCCAGGATCTACAAATACAAGCGACGCAAGGGACACCGCGGGATTCACGGCCCTGTCACTGTACCATTAACACCGTCGATATCGTTGCTGTTGCAGCTCGTGCCCCTTCCCGAGGATGACAGCGCCGGTACCAGCTTGACAAATCAGGACGACAAACCTCGTGACCCAACCAAGCCCCACCCACGCCGGCACGACCGAACTCCAGGATCTACAAATACAAGCGACGCAAGGGACACCGCGGGATTCACGGCCCTGTCACTGTACCATTAACACCGTCGATATCGTTGCAGTTGCAGCTCGTGCCCCTTCCCGAGGATGACAGCGCCGGTACCAGCTTGACAAATCAGGACGACAAACCTCGTGACCCAACCAAGCCCCACCCACGCCGGCACGACCGAACTCCAGGATCTACAAATACAAGCGACGCAAGGGACACCGCGGGATTCACGGCCCTGTCACTGTACCATTAACACCGTCGATATCGTTGCAATTGCAGCTCGTGCCCCTTCCCGAGGATGACAGCGCCGGTACCAGCTTGACAAATCAGGACGACAAACCTCGTGACCCAACCAAGCCCCACCCACGCCGGCACGACCGAACTCCAGGATCTACAAATACAAGCGACGCAAGGGACACCGCGGGATTCACGGCCCTGTCACTGTACCATTAACACCGTCGATATCGTTGCAGTTGCAGCTCGTGCCCCTTCCCGAGGATGACAGCGCCGGTACCAGCTTGACAAATCAGGACGACAAACCTCGTGACCCAACCAAGCCCCACCCACGCCGGCACGACCGAACTCCAGGATCTACAAATACAAGCGACGCAAAGGACACCGCGGGATTCACGGCCCTGTCACTGTACCATTAACACCGTCGATATCGTTGCAGTTGCAGCTCGTGCCCCTTCCCGAGGATGACAGCGCCGGTACCAGCTTGACAAATCAGGACGACAAACCTCGTGACCCAACCAAGCCCCACCCACGCCGGCACGACCGAACTCCAGGATCTACAAATACAAGCGACGCAAAGGACACCGCGGGATTCACGGCCCTGTCACTGTACCATTAACACCGTCGATATCGTTGCAGTTGCAGCTCGTGCCCCTTCCCGAGGATGACAGCGCCGGTACCAGCTTGACAAATCAGGACGACAAACCTCGTGACCCAACCAAGCCCCACCCACGCCGGCACGACCGAACTCCAGGATCTACAAATACAAGCGACGCAAAGGACACCGCGGGATTCACGGCCCTGTCACTGTACCATTAACACCGTCGATATCGTTGCAGTTGCAGCTCGTGCCCCTTCCCGAGGATGACAGCGCCGGTACCAGCTTGACAAATCAGGACGACAAACCTCGTGACCCAACCAAGCCCCACCCACGCCGGCACGACCGAACTCCAGGATCTACAAATACAAGCGACGCAAGGGACACCGCGGGATTCACGGCCCTGTCACTGTACCATTAACACCGTCGATATCGTTGCAGTTGCAGCTCGTGCCCCTTCCCGAGGATGACAGCGCCGGTACCAGCTTGACAAATCAGGACGACAAACCTCGTGACCCAACCAAGCCCCACCCACGCCGGCACGACCGAACTCCAGGATCTACAAATACAAGCGACGCAAGGGACACCGCGGGATTCACGGCCCTGTCACTGTACCATTAACACCGTCGATATCGTTGCAGTTGCAGCTCGTGCCCCTTCCCGAGGATGACAGCGCCGGTACCAGCTTGACAAATCAGGACGACAAACCTCGTGACCCAACCAAGCCCCACCCACGCCGGCACGACCGAACTCCAGGATCTACAAATACAAGCGACGCAAGGGACACCGCGGGATTCACGGCCCTGTCACTGTACCATTAACACCGTCGATATCGTGCAGTTGCAGCTCGTGCCCCTTCCCGAGGATGACAGCGCCGGTACCAGCTTGACAAATCAGGACGACAAACCTCGTGACCCAACCAAGCCCCACCCACGCCGGCACGACCGAACTCCAGGATCTACAAATACAAGCGACGCAAGGGACACCGCGGGATTCACGGCCCTGTCACTGTACCATTAACACCGTCGATATCGTTGCAGCTCGTGCCCCTTCCCGAGGATGACAGCGCCGGTACCAGCTTGACAAATCAGGACGACAAACCTCGTGACCCAACCAAGCCCCACCCACGCCGGCACGACCGAACTCCAGGATCTACAAATACAAGCGACGCAAGGGACACCGCGGGATTCACGGCCCTGTCACTGTACCATTAACACCGTCGATATCGTTGCAGCTCGTGCCCCTTCCCGAGGATGACAGCGCCGGTACCAGCTTGACAAATCAGGACGACAAACCTCGTGACCCAACCAAGCCCCACCCACGCCGGCACGACCGAACTCCAGGATCTACAAATACAAGCGACGCAAGGGACACCGCGGGATTCACGGCCCTGTCACTGTACCATTAACACCGTCGATATCGTTGCAGCTCGTGCCCCTTCCCGAGGATGACAGCGCCGGTACCAGCTTGACAAATCAGGACGACAAACCTCGTGACCCAACCAAGCCCCACCCACGCCGGCACGACCGAACTCCAGGATCTACAAATACAAGCGACGCAAGGGACACCGCGGGATTCACGGCCCTGTCACTGTACCATTAACACCGTCGATATCGTTGCAGTTGCAGCTCGTGCCCCTTCCCGAGGATGACAGCGCCGGTACCAGCTTGACTAATCAGGACGACAAACCTCGTGACCCAACCAAGCCCCACCCACGCCGGCACGACCGAACTCCAGGATCTACAAATACAAGCGACGCAAGGGACACCGCGGGATTCACGGCCCTGTCACTGTACCATTAACACCGTCGATATCGTTGCAGCTCAGCTCGCCCCTTCCCGAGGATGACAGCGCCGGTACCAGCTTGACAAATCAGGACGACAAACCTCGTGACCCAACCAAGCCCCACCCACGCCGGCACGACCGAACTCCAGGATCTACAAATACAAGCGACGCAAGGGACACCGCGGGATTCACGGCCCTGTCACTGTACCATTAACACCGTCGATATCGTTGCAGTCTCGTGCCCCTTCCCGAGGATGACAGCGCCGGTACCAGCTTGACTAATCAGGACGACAAACCTCGTGACCCAACCAAGCCCCACCCACGCCGGCACGACCGAACTCCAGGATCTACAAATACAAGCGACGCAAGGGACACCGCGGGATTCACGGCCCTGTCACTGTACCATTAACACCGTCGATATCGTTGCAGCTCGTGCCCCTTCCCGAGGATGACAGCGCCGGTACCAGCTTGACAAATCAGGACGACAAACCTCGTGACCCAACCAAGCCCCACCCACGCCGGCACGACCGAACTCCAGGATCTACAAATACAAGCGACGCAAGGGACACCGCGGGATTCACGGCCCTGTCACTGTACCATTAACACCGTCGATATCGTTGCAGCTCGTACCCCTTCCCGAGGATGACAGCGCCGGTACCAGCTTGACTAATCAGGACGACAAACCTCGTGACCCAACCAAGCCCCACCCACGCCGGCACGACCGAACTCCAGGATCTACAAATACAAGCGACGCAAGGGACACCGCGGGATTCACGGCCCTGTCACTGTACCATTAACACCGTCGATATCGTTGCAGCTCGTGCCCCTTCCCGAGGATGACAGCGCCGGTACCAGCTTGACTAATCAGGACGACAAACCTCGTGACCCAACCAAGCCCCACCCACGCCGGCACGACCGAACTCCAGGATCTACAAATACAAGCGACGCAAGGGACACCGCGGGATTCACGGCCCTGTCACTGTACCATTAACACCGTCGATATCGTTGCAGCTCGTACCCCTTCCCGAGGATGACAGCGCCGGTACCAGCTTGACTAATCAGGACGACAAACCTCGTGACCCAACCAAGCCCCACCCACGCCGGCACGACCGAACTCCAGGATCTACAAATACAAGCGACGCAAGGGACACCGCGGGATTCACGGCCCTGTCACTGTACCATTAACACCGTCGATATCGTTGCAGCTCGTACCCCTTCCCGAGGATGACAGCGCCGGTACCAGCTTGACTAATCAGGACGACAAACCTCGTGACCCAACCAAGCCCCACCCACGCCGGCACGACCGAACTCCAGGATCTACAAATACAAGCGACGCAAGGGACACCGCGGGATTCACGGCCCTGTCACTGTACCATTAACACCGTCGATATCGTTGCAGCTCGTGCCCCTTCCCGAGGATGACAGCGCCGGTACCAGCTTGACTAATCAGGACGACAAACCTCGTGACCCAACCAAGCCCCACCCACGCCGGCACGACCGAACTCCAGGATCTACAAATACAAGCGACGCAAGGGACACCGCGGGATTCACGGCCCTGTCACTGTACCATTAACACCGTCGATATCGTTGCAGCTCGTGCCCCTTCCCGAGGATGACAGCGCCGGTACCAGCTTGACTAATCAGGACGACAAACCTCGTGACCCAACCAAGCCCCACCCACGCCGGCACGACCGAACTCCAGGATCTACAAATACAAGCGACGCAAGGGACACCGCGGGATTCACGGCCCTGTCACTGTACCATTAACACCGTCGATATCGTTGCAGCTCGTGCCCCTTCCCGAGGATGACAGCGCCGGTACCAGCTTGACTAATCAGGACGACAAACCTCGTGACCCAACCAAGCCCCACCCACGCCGGCACGACCGAACTCCAGGATCTACAAATACAAGCGACGCAAGGGACACCGCGGGATTCACGGCCCTGTCACTGTACCATTAACACCGTCGATATCGTTGCAGCTCGTACCCCTTCCCGAGGATGACAGCGCCGGTACCAGCTTGACTAATCAGGACGACAAACCTCGTGACCCAACCAAGCCCCACCCACGCCGGCACGACCGAACTCCAGGATCTACAAATACAAGCGACGCAAGGGACACCGCGGGATTCACGGCCCTGTCACTGTACCATTAACACCGTCGATATCGTTGCAGCTCGTGCCCCTTCCCGAGGATGACAGCGCCGGTACCAGCTTGACTAATCAGGACGACAAACCTCGTGACCCAACCAAGCCCCACCCACGCCGGCACGACCGAACTCCAGGATCTACAAATACAAGCGACGCAAGGGACACCGCGGGATTCACGGCCCTGTCACTGTACCATTAACACCGTCGATATCGTTGCAGCTCGTACCCCTTCCCGAGGATGACAGCGCCGGTACCAGCTTGACTAATCAGGACGACAAACCTCGTGACCCAACCAAGCCCCACCCACGCCGGCACGACCGAACTCCAGGATCTACAAATACAAGCGACGCAAGGGACACCGCGGGATTTCACGGCCCTGTCACTGTACCATTAACACCGTCGATATCGCTGCAGCTCGTACACCTTCCCGAGGATGACAGCGCCGGTACCAGCTTGACTAATCAGGACGACAAACCTCGTGACCCAACCAAGCCCCACCCACGCCGGCACGACCGAACTCCAGGATCTACAAATACAAGCGACGCAAGGGACACCGCGGGATTCACGGCCCTGTCACTGTACCATTAACACCGTCGATATCGTTGCAGCTCGTACCCCTTCCCGAGGATGAGAGCGCCGGTACCAGCTTGACTAATAAGGACGACAAACCTCGTGACCCAACCAAGCCCCACCCACGCCGGCACGACCGAACTCCACGATCTACAAATACAAGCGACGCAAGGGACACCGCGGGATTCAGGGCCCTGTCACTGTACAATTAACACCGTCGATATCGTTGCAGATGAGCGCAAAGCTTCCCGTACGCGATATTCTTCTCTTCTTGAAGTGTCTGTGAATCCCCAAACAGTGTTTCTGTACTACATTTTTGTTTTGTTCGTTTGTCTGCTGTGATGGGTGTTGACATCGCTACTTTCAGAGCTTGTATAGGTTCTTTTATATCTAAGAAGAAAGCGACCTCAGCTCAACATGTTAAGTTACTACGCCTGCCTATCAGAGCCATGTTTGGGTTTGCGAAACTGCACTCGGTAGCTACAGTAATGTTCATACTTTTAGCCTCTGCCGGAGATGTTGAGACAAATCCCGGACCTACAAATGCAGAAAAGATTGATAACCTACAAAACGCGATCGAAGCATTGATTGCAGCAACCAACAAAAATCAGCAAGAAACCTCCATAAAATTAGATCAAATCAACAGCGGCATTGCTGCTCTCGGAACGCGGGTTTCAAAAGTAGAAGGCCAATTAAAAGAAATCCCAAAAATTCAGGAATACTTAAGCACGATTGAAACGACAGTAAACAGTATTAAGTGCGACTCGATATCTCGTCGTGATCACCTGAGTGAAATGAACACAGTCGTTGACGACTTAGAAAACCGAATGAGGCGAAACAATTTAATATTCAAATGCTTACCTGAACTGGAAAACGAGACGTGGAATGACGCCAAAGTAATCATCACTGGCTTTGCACAAGAAATGCTTGGAATCGGACTGGGAGGAATTGAAAGGGCCCATCGGTTGGGACAAAAACGATCGGGAACAAATCGACCGATCATTGTAAAATTTCTTAGCTTTCGAGATCGAGAAGAAGTTCTCCGCAATGCCTTCAAGCTTAAAAATGTAACGCCCCCAATTCGAATCTTCGAAGATTTTTGTGATAAGGTGCGCTCTGCGAGGCAGAAGTTGTGGGAATTCGCAGAACAGTTTAGAGAAAGCGGAACGAAATACAAAATTACTTATAACAAACTACACGTTGGTACACAGTCATTCATCTATGACTCGGCGAGTGATTCTGTTGTTTCCCTTCGCACGTGCCGGAATGTCACTGCGCGGAATGACTGACGAAGTGTAAATCGCAAGTCCACAAATCGCACTGTACCTACTAATCTTTCTTTTATTGTTGCTAACTTTCGTAGTATCGTATCTAAACAAGAGGAACTTGAAAACATCACGTCCAGTAGCGAGCCTGACGTCATTCTTGGCACGGAAACCTGGTTAACACCTGATATAACAAATGACGAACTCATCTTAAATCGATCATATGCTAATTTTCGGAAAGACAGAACCCTCGCCAGGGGCGGTGGTGTTATCATTGCGGTCAAAAGAGCTGTATCATGCTTCCAAATAGAATGTTTATCTGACCTTGAAGTGCTGTGGATTCGCGTCAAGTTGGATTACCGCAGTGTCTTAACCGGTGTCTATTACCGCCGCCTCATGTCAATCGAACTGAGTTCAATATATCATTATATCATGTCACTGGAACTGTAACCAAAAATTTTCCCAATGATCACTGTTTCCTCGCTGGCGATTTTAGCTATCCTGAAATAAACTGGTCTACATTACTGCCCTTTGCCAACTATGCAAATTCTCGTCAGTGTACAAAGTTCCTTTCGATAATCAGTGTGTTTGGACTTCACCAGATGATAACCACAGCAACCCGTAATGATGCTATATTATATTTATTTCTTACCACTAATCCAGAATGTGTAACGCCTATCAGTACTATGGAAAGTATAAGTGACCACGCTCTGATTCATATTCAAACTTCACAAAAGTTTAACCGCTCCACAAATATTCCAAAGCAAATATTCGTGTTTTCGCGTGCTAATATCGATGGGATGACAGCAGTCATACTAAGCTTCGAAAGATATTACATGTTATCGCATGACGATGGAACCGCAAGTGAAAACTGGCTCCTTATTAAAAACATGTTCATAGAATTACTTCACTCTTTTGTGCCCAAAACTGCTGTTCCATCTGACCTTGCATCCCCTTGGTTTACCAACAGTCTAAAACGTATGTTAAACAAAAAGAAAAGACTATTCTTAAAAGCAAAAAGACTGGACCACTTCGCTGCTTGGTCATCATATCGCTTTCATTTAAAGTTGTGTAAATCCGAAGTAAAAAAAAGCGAAATTAACATTTTTTTTCGTCACCCTTTACTTAACATTCTTTCCACGGACCCCAAGAAGTTTTGGAAAATAGTTAATCCAAAATAAACTAAGAATAGCCCTTCGTTTGTAAACGACCAGGGGGAGGCACTTAGTGATGACCAGACGGCCAATTCGTTAAATTCATTCTTTTCCAGCGTATTTACACGTGAAATATTTCCACTGCCATCTTACTCTCTATCTCATCAGGAAATATGCATGCACCCAATCTTATTCATCCCGGGAAGGAATCCACAAGGCAATTCAAAATCTGTCTTCTAATAGCGCCACTGGAAATGATGGTATCTCGGCCAAACTACTAAAAATGACACAGCACTCAGCATCAAAAATACTCAGCGCTCTTTTTCAACAAAGTTTAAATTCTGCTGATGTGCCAGCTGACTGGCGATTCGCCCCAGTTCAACCCATTTTCAAGTCAGGCAACCAATCAAATCCATCAAACTACAGACCTATCTCACTCACCAGTGTGCCGTGTAATCTTATGGAACACGTTATTTATTCTAATATTATCTCATTCCTGGATCAACGCAACTTTTTTTCCCCAACCAGCACGGTTTTAGAAAGCGCCACTCATGTACTAGTCAACTGTTTGAGTTTGTCACGGATCTTTATTTTAATAGTCATTCCTCACTACAAAGAGACGTTATATTTATAGACTTTGCCAAAGCATTCGATACCGTCCCCCACCAACGACTACTCCTAAAACTTTCTCTCCTCCAGATTCACCCTGTAGTAACAAAATGGATAGCTTCGTTCCTAACAAATAGACAACAGTCAGTTTCGGTGAATGGTTCTTCATCTAACTCAGTCCCAGTATCTTCAGGCGTCCCCCAAGGTAGCGTCCTCGGCCCCCTTCTTTTTCTCATTTATATTAACGATCTTCCCTCTTCGATTACCTCAACTATCCGCCTATTTCAGATGATTGTATTATTTATAGAAAAATTTTAGACCCGACAGACCACACGTCCTCCAAAATGACCTTGATGCTATATCTTCCTGGTGCTCACAATGGCAGATGACCGTTAACCCCAACAAATGTAAACAAATGACCGTTACTACAAATTCAAACAAATCATGCAGCCAATATACATTACTCATGCAGCAACTTGAATGTGTTTCACTATACAAACACCTAGGAGTAAACATCTCTGAAACTCTCTCATGGAAACAACATATCGATAACTTAGTCACCAACTCATTTAAATCTCTTGGTTGCTTAAGGCGCACCCTACACCTGGCCCCCACTTCAACAAAACTGCTAGCTATTCTCCCAAAACTAGAATATGCAAGTATCATATGGCATCCGCACCAAAATTATCTTTCTTCAAAATTAGAATCTGTCCAAAGTAAAGCAGCCCGGTTCATATCAAACGACTTTTCGCCTCAAACCAGTGTCTCAGCTTTAAAAACAAATTTGGGTCTCACTTCCTTGTCTACCAGGCGCAATATTTACCGCATATGTTTCTTTCATGACTTATACTACAGTAGCTCGTGCTTTAAAAACACCTATTGCCATTCCGCACATTACATTTCTCCTCGAACCGATAATTCCCGTAAGGTACAGGAATACCACTCACACACTAATTCCTTCCTGTTTTCACCCTTAATATTATCAATTACTGAATGGAATAACTTGCCAGACGAGATGGTTACTAACACAAATCCTGTTGAATTTAAAACTATGTGCGAGCGCCTGTGGCATGAATAGTATACGTACATGCTTATTTGTTGTTTTCATAGTCGCGTTCTGTTTCTCCATATTGAAATTGTTGTTTTATACATAGTTACGTCCAGTTCCATATTGCAGTTGTGTACGCATGATGTCACTTCCTTTTTGTAAACTGTGCTGGGCTGATTGCGATTATTTTGTTATACCAATGACTGTGTTTGGAAAATTGTGTGATTATGTTGTTACAAATGCATGTACCACCTACCCCCCTCATGTAATGCGTCCTCAAAGACGCCCTTGAGGTAAATAAATGAAATGAAATGAAAAGTGTGTTGTCTGTTGATTTCCCAGGTGTCGAACAAGGGGCAGCGGTGAGGTAGCGCAATAGGTCGCTCCGATTCAAACATTCAGCCCTGCTTATCCAGCGCGTTGTCGATGCTCTGTGATTGTACCTACACGTGAAAGGTTGCACACATTCAACTGCATTTCAAGCTTGTCAGTGATAAGGGATCATTAATGACGTTTTTATTTGGGCTAGCTGCTCTTCATTCAGACTGCTCGCTGTACAATGACCGCATTAACATTCTGTTAGTATATGTGTTTTAGGTTTTGTGCATTACAAATATAATTTTTAGTATACAATATTTTGATCTATATTTGACTTTTTGAAAACTATATGGCAATATCAGATTTTCTTCAAGCTTAAATTATAGTATTCACACACCCATACTTTTTTCATGCAACTATCATGGAAAGCAACAGTTGCAGAACTCACCCGAACAGGCGCTGGTGTTTCTTGTACTCCAGCAGTGACACTTCCCCGTGATTTTTCGTTTTATAAGCTTCGTTTTACAGCACCTAATAGCTATGAGAGATGCTGGAGCTTATATTAGGGGACTCAATGCCTTAAAACTGATTGAAAGTATCTAATAAAAGCCAGATAAAAGCATACAGAAGGCTAAGCATATTGACCGAAACATGATACTTCACTTTGGACACGGGAGTTGGCAGCAAGTCTTACGCTCCAATGCCAGATTTGCTTGGCCCTTAAAAGTGCCTTTTGTTCTTGTGGCACTGTAAAGGACCCTCGTAGCTGTGCGGGTTTGTGGTCTTGAGCTGTTCGTTGCTGCAAACAAGAACAGTCACTCAAGCTCTTCCTCTAGACTCCCAGAGCATCTGCCTCGAGCATTGGTGGAGCTATTCTGCAATGGCATCACTGACACTCTGCCCATTGTCTGCCTCTGCATCTGTAGTGCACACTGGTTGCTGATATGTTTTGTCCTCCATCACCACCTCGCTGATTCACTGGGAATCGACACCGTCCTTCAAATATCTTGCTTGCTTGCCAAAAAACACATTTTCATCAGCAAGAACAACAAACTGTAACCTATGGAAACACATCAAGGTAATCTGGGACACCTGCATTCTGCATTGGCTATACATTTTATTTGACGGTGACAGCGCAGGGACTGTCACCGTCAAATATGGTTCACCAACTCGCCCAAGATCTATCCTCTCAATATACATTTTAACGCAGAACCAAGTTTTTCTTTTTTTGTGAATAACAGGCGAAACACCCGAGTCAAAAAGGAGCTTTCGCAGATCACTTCTTTAGCTCCGAACCTCATAGCGGAGGTAGACGCTGCTACTGAGCATGCGCACCGCTAGCTTTGTCTGCATAATTCCAGGGATCATTTCCGGAGGCCGTAAGGAAGCGGGATGGCAGGTATGGTTGGAGCTTTTGGTGACTTGTCAGCTTACAGGTGAACGGGGTGCACCTACACTCTTTCTCTTAACGCTGTGTCTAAAGGTACGTCGGACGTATCCGGATCCCAGAGTCTAAATATACGTCGGACGTAGCCGGTGAATGGCCACCGGTCCGTCGGACGCACCATCTCTTCGCTTGCGAGTCGCGATTTCTCGTACTTGCATTTACGACTCGGATTAAAAAAAAAAAGGTTTGATCAAATCAAGTTTGTTACAAATCAATCCATTCCAGTCCAGTTCGAGTTTCCACAAGCCTTCATCATCATCGCCCGCAACAATAAGTGTTACGATCAACAGGAGGCTGCATGTGCTTCACACGTGTGACCAATACTCCGGTGGGAAATTATTAATCTAAATGAAGCAGGCCTACAATGAGGTAGTCTAGTCCGGTATAGATGGCTTGCACGTAACGTCAAAGGAGTCGTCCTTGCTGGTGGTAGAATACACTGAAAGCTGAGTTGATTCGTTTCCAGTTTGTAGAATTAGTACAGCACCGGTTTTGCATTTCCAGGGTTATTAATGGGGGAAAATCCGAAAGCTGCTCGGCAGTGCTCGCTCCTTGTCGGTTTTTTACGTCAGCAGGTGCATGTAAAGGAACGTTGCATCATACAAGCGCAAAAATCGGTAGGCAGGAGCCCTGACCCGCCGATCCTTTTTCATGCACTGCGTGCTTTGCACGTTTGTACGAAAGGAAACTTCGACCGCCAGAGAAGGAAACGGCCGGAAACGGCACACGACGTTTTATATCTGGTCAGTTTCGTACTTTCTTTCGAACATTGCTCTCGAAACTCTACAGTTGAGCCGGTTGAGACCGTTGAGCTCGGAGTCAGGGGCCTAACACGGCCGACTACTTGGTGCCCCGAACGCCCCGAATGCGAATCGCAGCTCCGCCCACAGACTCCGGGTCCCAGGTACGTGAGACGTGTCTTTAGAATCTGGGATCCGGGTACAGATGACGTATCTTTAGACACTGGGATCCGGATACGTCCAACGTACCTTTAGACACAGCGTTTTAACGCTTAATTTTAGTCAACTTTAACATCGCGTCCCATGCTAAATCCGGAGTTCTATAGTACCAACATGAGTCTAATTTATATGTTTCCAGACAAACAACTCGGAAGTTCTCGAATACATTTGCGAGCAATAAAACATCTTGTTTGAGATAAATATCAGAATATTCTCCTAGTGTTTTACACTAATCCTCTTTTGTATTCTTCGTCTTTTATTTTATCTCCTGTCATCTTACTAGTAAATTTATCTTTTAAAGGAAATTCGGTTTCATCATATCTTTCAAAATAATTAATATAATCATATGGAAATACGCCTTTTTGTAACAGGATGTCTTCATTGAGATATTTGGAGGCCTCTTTTAACTGATCCTTAGATAAATTTGGAATAAGTTCATTCAAACTTTTTTTAATAAATATAAAGCCATATATAGAAATCTCAATTTAATTTTCCCCTTATCCGCTGTTACTATTTTTGAGAAAGATATGTATTCTTCATCGTAGTTTGGAAGAAGCGTTCAATCTGGTTTGTCATATCCTAGGATTTTATATAAATAGATGACAGTAGTATCCTGTTAAGTTATGAAAGTAAACTGCAATAAATCTGGAGGCATGATAAGTTACAACTACATTACAACTGATACCGGCCGGGCCTCTATATTTTCCAGTTCAATGATCGTGATCGTATACCTTGCTTTCCTAGAACGGTTTTAGACATATGTCGCATTTATTGGCATTATCGTGTATTTCTTGTTCTTTCCCATTTAGAGGAATCATTTCTTTATTTACCCCCATAATTTAGGACTTTCCTTGGCAATATTCGTAATCTTTTCACGAAATAACTTTGCCATATGATTCATATGGGATTGATTAAAAATGACCTCTCCTTCAACCCATACTACGCATATATTGCAACCTGAGTTTTGTTTTTGTAGATATGGACCGAGGGAAAGCTCTAGAATTGTACTGCTAAATTGGGTTGGTTCCGCCTGTTATTGTGTTATTTTTATGTATTTATAGACTGTGCCTAATCAAACATTTCTATGTATATTCGTTTTATCTCATAGTATGAGTTACAGTGTCTAGGGTGTAATATATTCAAACAGAATGTGTTACACAATTGAAGGAATCTGTTTTGACCTGTCGCGTCCTACGCACAAGCCTCATCGGCTTATGTGGGTGTTGAGCGAAATTCAATTTGAAAAAAATAAAATTGTATTGTATTGTATTGTATTGTATTGTATTGTATTTTTACCCCAATAAGCATACAATGGAAATGTTATATAATTGCATGCACTGACAGCATAAATTTCAAAAGTGGTAGGTATATGATTTTGGCGTCTTGCTGTATTCTTTCTGTATTCTCATTCATTGGCTGAAGAACAGATTCAAAATCTGCATAGATAGAATACGGAAGTCTGAGTTTACAAAAAATACTTATTGAATTCAATATAACCAGTTCTTGTAATACGACTTTCCATGTTCCGTTATTTTTACAAATTTTTTTATGGACATTCGAAATATCTTTTTTCGTGGTTTGATAAAGACATCGTTCGCACGTACAGGGTGTCACAAAAGAAAATTTACACGGTCTTTTTTAACGCAAGATTAAACTAGGCCTCGCCGAACGCTCATTCTCCGCCCAAAGATAGCGCTAGAGGTCACAACCAGATGGCAAAGTTTCAGCCCGATCCGATAACTTAATCAAAAGTTATAAGTGATTTTCTGAAAATTTCAATGGGAAAATGGCGGCCGACGGAGTTTTCAAACACGTGGGGCTCTATGGCACCAGAAACCAAAAACGGGCAAAAATGGGCTCCATTTCCCCATTGAAATTTTCAGAAAATCACTTATAACTTTTGATTAAGTTATGGGATCGGGCTGAAACTTTACCATCTGGTTGTGACCTCTAGCGCTACATTTGGGAGGAGAATGAGCGTTAGGCGATGCCTAGTTTATTTTTGCGGTAAAAAGACCGTGTAAATTTTCTTTTGTAACACCCTGTATATACCATTCCTTTATTTCCTGAGGGGTGGATGAATGTGCTTAGATTCTTTATCCAACAATAATTTTCTTTATACGATAGGAGGTTTACTATACTTTTACAATCGGTTATCTTCCCATTATAGAGTACACCTATGGTGCCATCGAGGGCAAACAATTTAATTTTTATTTTTATCTGTCTTTCAAACTTTGGATAATCTTTGGCTGAGACAGGGGGGTTATTGGTGGCCGAGTGGGCAAGCGCCCACCAGGCCACCAATAACCCGCCCCCCCCCCCCCCAGCTCGGAGCACGTGGCGCGAAAGCTCGCGCTGCAGAACCCAGAGATTCTGAACTCAATCCCCACCCCTGCCCATTTCGATCTGGATGAGCATCGTACCGGCGTACGGTCGTGTACCACTACTGCGTGGTGCGCGTTAAACACCCCAGGCTAGCGGTTGTACTGCATTGGCTAAATTTCTCATCGACAAAAAGTGGCTCGTCGCTTCTTTGATATGGCTGACCAACTACACGCTGTCTAAATATTCACTCAACCCCAATTATTTTGGTTGTGACCGTAAATTCAAAGCCGTCAAAATTTAATTTATTCTGATAATTTTCATGTTTGAAAACTTTACCATCATGATTGTTTGCATGGTGTAATGCTAAGAGTACAACCCACAAAAAACATCTGTTGTCCTTAATTTGAACATTGATCACAGCCTTCTTAGCCTTTATGTCATCTGGTAGAGGGATTTATCTTGCCGTTTCAATGGTAGATATTTAGTGACTACCATATTCATTCCAATTACTTTTCGAAAGTTCCAACCGGATCCTGCTATTTCGCGTTCTTGAAATGTGATCACAATCTAATTATTAATATCTTTTTCCCAATCTAGGCTATCCATATTATGAATCTTCTGAAGGACTTTTACATCTAGACAAATGTTTATATGGATTTTCGTCTTTATGTTACACCTTCGAGTATCTTTCGCATGGCCTTGTCTTTATTGGACTCGAGGAATTTATTAATAATTAAGGATTCATCGAGCTTCTCATAGTATAAGTCATACACATTGCCTTCAAGGGCCTCTGCTGCCACTTCAAAGTTTCTATGTCCTTTTGAATTCCGTTTATGCAGGTCTTTGTAGGATGGATTAATCCACTGACCGCAGGTACTTTATATATCTTCTTTTAGTCTTATTTTTGGTTTTGGTTTATGGAATAGTCATCACTAAATACAGAATAAAAGTGTGGAGATTGTTCATAGTAATCGTTTCTAATAATGTCATCAATTATGTGTTCCCTTTTTTTCCTTCTTTAGGTTTGGTATCTTCAACTCCTTAGCCAAAGGCTAGAGGTCGTTGAGCGGGAGATCGTTTATTCTGGATTCCATTTTAAAGAGAAAAATGTATCGCCTTTTTAAAATAGTCTTATTTATATCGAAAACGTTTTACTTAATACAGCTAGTTTCTAATACGGATTTATCGTGTTCGCTTCTCTGAAGCGAGCAGGAAGAACTCAATCAACTAAAACACTGCCAGTCCGTAGGAAACCGGAGACTGCAAAACAGGCTATGAATAAAGAAAGTTTAAGGCGACAGTGTTCCGTATTACCCTCTACTTGACATGAAAGAAGAGGATATGTTGGGGACGACTTATGAACATGACATGGACTGACCATAACAGTCGGAGGCCCTAGAAGTTTTGGTCTTTGAAACTGTCAAGGTCGGGGGAATGTGCGATGATCCAGAACTCTAATTTTCTATACAACAAAGGTCGCTGCCAATTTTTCAACTTGGCTGGATTGCGCGGGGGCAGTGAGTCCGACGGTCACGTGCTCAGTACCCGGAACGGATCTCATTGTCGACCTTGAACGTTATCGATGATGTCACGTCATTCACAGTACTTCACTGGTAAATCGCATTGACTGGTTTCCGCTTGGCCTGCGAGAAAGTACACGCGGACCTCTATGAAACGCTCCTACTATTGTGGGAATATTTTTCATTTTCATGTACCACGAAAGCGTAGCTCTGTACTAAAATTTCTTGACATACATGGTCGCTTCCTTATAGATATTTTCTACACGTGCGCCGCTATCGTGAATATCGAAAGTCCCGATATGTTGGAAAACGTTTTGCTTTCGCCATATCCACTGGGAGAAGCTCACGTTTTACTCGCGACTGTCCACCATTCTCGTTTGACCTTTTGTATTCTCGTCTTCAGCTAGCTGCTCGCACTCTCGCTGCGGAAACGGGACGAGCTTTAGTGAGGGTCCCCGGTTCTCCTGATTAACCGGCATGGCGGAACTGCTCGCCATCAGGAGTCGCCTACAGTAATTTCCGAATGCAAACAAAACTATTCACTGTCCCATTGTAGTGCTGCAGCCGGTATGGTATTGTATTTTCCTAAAGAGTTTTAGTATTGCGTACAGAAGCAAACGCAAGCGCTCTACGTTTGCGTTAGAGTTGCGTGCTCCCCGCTGCGCATTGCGGGTCGTTGCCATGCGTCAATCCAAGACCGCAATTTCAGAGCTCCGCACACGCGCAGTGTGGGACAAGCAACGCTAGCACAAACACACAGTGGTGGAGTTTTGTTTCACCGGTTTTCAAACGCCAACGAAACGTACTGCAGTGAGCAGACGCGCAAGCGGGTAGGCGCTCATTGGAACTGGAATGGCTGAGATTGGCTAAACGGCGGCGCGTAAAAATTAAAGAAAATTAATGTTCTCAGGAGTATTTTTTGTAATTAAAGGAAACAACAACGGAATCTGTTTTGTATTGTTTTTTCTTTCGTATTTTGGGGTATTTGGTCCGGAACGATTGGTTTCGAATTCGGAGGTTTTGCTCATAATTTCGAAAGTCGTAACTTTCATATCAGCATCTGCTTTGCCCGCAATTAATGTCATTTTAAGTTGATTTCTCAGACCAGCTAGAACGATTTAATTGGTTGGTGATAATTTTCTAAATTTGTATTGCCATAGTTCGCGTGTTTGAAATTAGATCATAAGCGACAAATTATATTATACTTTGAAAAACTACTTATTAAAATATTTTAAATGTATCTTTATTAATACAAAACTCCGTAATGTAGACCCCCGATAAACGAGACAATTACAAAAATACGCTCTTTGACCATACTAGTCTCTACAAAAAAGTTTTCATTCTGTTTTCTTTTTACCATGTGTAAAACTCTGGCATCGCTATCAAGATAGACATGAGCACTGGATGTAATATAAAGCTCTATGCGTCACACATTGCCTCAAAAACCCACATTTTTGTTGCCTGACTCAGATTGATTTTGGGTTTTTGTAGCCATAATGGCGTTTCTTAATTTATGCGTTTTGTGAACATATTCTAAACTCACCCGTGGTTATATTTTGTAAACTTTGTAATTATTTGATTACTGTCGTGCTGGGAGTAATCCTAAAACAATTAATCCCCTTAATGCCCAAATACCCATTAAATGGCACGCAGATAATTATTTCACCTGACAATTATCTGAGTAAGAAAAGGCAGCAACAACATACAAATATCAGCGCTGATTCTTGCAACATATAAAATATGCAGTTACCTCTAAGGTATATGGAAGACCCCGTCTTTAAAGGGACGCTGAACTCTCCATTCAATTTGTAACTTCCTGGATTGGACGGGTACGCAATAAAATAAAGTTTCGGCGAACAATTAATTTGGCTCAATAATTACGCTGTGAGGCACATCTTGAGTACGAGAGAAACAGAAATTAACCCCTAAATCAAAAATCAAATCCCAAATAGAAGTTAGTTTTGGTTTCGTTCCTAATTGAATTACGCGCCCCGGCGTAAATATTACGGTAAATACCGTTTTTGTTTTCAGGGTAAAGAGGTGACCTGCGCGCATTACACCCTAGCTTTTTCGTTAAAGCGGGAATAATTTGTGTGACTCAGTGATGCCAGCACAACGCACAGGCTCAGCAAGTGGTATACCAGCACTAACGTTGACCAGCACGCATCTTCGACTCTCACTATACGCGCCATTTTGGAGAACGAGTGGCGCCACCTATAGACGGTTGCAGTCACGAATAATCTTTTGCTTGTTCAAGGTTGTAATGCCTTGCTTTTGTTTTTCCATCCTGCATACCGGATGGGTCAAGTACGTTGATGGAGACGAGGATAAACAGAAAAGTCTATGCCTCCTACAGCAAAACCAAAAGTTGGTGCGTGTAGTACCCCGGAAAACGGGAAAGACGGCATGCCGACGAATATTATTAATCTCATTTTCCAGGACTTACAAAATAAATTCGAAAAAGAAACGAAAAAGAGTGGGTGATTTGGAAATTTGTTTTCAGATTTCATGCATATGCAAACCGAATTGACATACAATACTCCGTTTCCCTCTTACCATAGACCGCAGTGGGCGCTACGAGCCATCCCAGCAAATCAAGCGCCGTGAATGCATCGCGTGACTACGCGCCCCCGTGCGTCGCTGCCAACGAGGTAGAGGGGCTTAGAGTGATAAACCGGAAGTTCGGAAGTGGCACCCCCCGGTTGCCGCCATTTTTTACGCAAAAGTGACCACACGTCACGTGACCTCACAAGAGCCGTGACGTCACCGGTAAGATGGCAGCGCCCAGAGCTGGGGAATGCGAGTTTGTTCGGTGCGCGGTAGCCGCGATGTGTAGCTGCTTTCCGACGACTTCGGTCTTCTTCGTGCTCGGTGACGCAGGTATAATGTGAAAATATGAAGAAATGAGACTTTATTACCTTTTCCTGCAAGATCGCCATGTATCATCTGGATATTAACACCTGCGAGACAGCATCAGCCGTATCGCCGTACCGGTGCTCGGATTCCCGGATATGTTCGAGGGTCGATAGAACTTTGAGTGCTTTTAGCATGCAATTTTCGCTTTCTTTACGCTTTACTTGAATGTTGGGATGTCTGAGAATCGACGCGAAATGTATACGTCGGACGTAGGGCCTAGGGGAATTCGTTTCAGCCCTAGGTAACTGCATAATCACAGCCAACCTTTAGCGAGGAAGCTCCTGCGATTTTTACGTTTACGATATAACGTTTACGTTTACGTTATAACTCCTAGCATAATATATTCGCATTTTTCTAGGTTCGTTTGAACGTCTGAGAATCGAAGCGAAAGGTATACGTCGCGTGAGGACCTAGGGGAAGTTGTTTCAGCCCTGCGTCACCGAATAACCATAGAAACTTTTGGCGAGGAAGCTCCTGCGATCATTAACCTTTTGTGCTAGTCGACGATTCTACATTCGATCGCTTTTCTTCCTTTTTTTGTGAGTGCGAATTGCACACTTATTTTCAGCTGCGAGGATGACGTTTTTATTGAGTGTGGGGATGAATAAATCGTTGCAGGCACCTGCCTCAATGCTATTCGACTTGCTATTTTTGGTGTACGCATAGATTAATTGCACATTTTTCTCTTTCGTGGGTTTTATTGCAGCAATACTTTTTTTCATCAAGAGTGCATTGTATTAGTCGGTCAGTTATTTACTTGTTCTAGTTACCTCTACAAGATGATTCATATTTGTGTTCACCCCTTGCCCGAAAAGCAGTCTTGTTGAAAAATGTTGACTACCATTCCTTTCGGTCTCTTCAATAGACTTCTTTCTAAAGTGTGGGCTGCCTATATTTCGTATTACCATAACCTGGAAAAAGGCAACCGCCACAGCCCCCTCGTGCCAATCAGATTGACGGAGTGAAGGAATGTGACAAATCTGTGCTGACGAGCACTCTGATGATATGTTGTCGTGTGCCTCTCTCCAACATGCATATTGACTCACCGAGACTGTAGCCTTCGTTGCTTGCCAAATTGTGATGGAACGAATTACAGTAGTTACTACTCTAATTACCTAAGGCCTTCATACTTTGGGCATTTGTTCGACAAGAATGTTATGTCCGCCATCACTGTGAACTCGGCTGAGCGCCTATTAGACTCGAATGCTGCATTAGCGTTCGACGTGAACTGGGCTTTGCATCGAAAAAAAATGGCAACAGTTGTGTTGCTTGATGGGGTTTTGCAAAGGGTCTATTGTGTCATATGTATTGAAAGTGTCCTGCTATATAACAATGCATGAACACATACCATTAAACTAGATGCTCAGAGGTGTGTTTGTTTTTTGCAATTAACAAGTTACAGCAGTGTGCTTCAATGTTATTAGCATGTGCGTAGTTTTAAGTATCCTCTCTGCAGTGCCTACAAAGGCCCCTGGAGAGAATAAATTAATAAATAACATTTTCACATCACTGGAGTTGGTTTTCGGATGCACCATATGTTCAGGAGAAGTGGAACGAGTGCAGCCCAATGCAACCAGTCTGGCATGTCCCATTAATTAATATTGAGGGGACAGAGATGCGAGTGTACTCAAACGTTCCAACATGTGCGGTGAACAGAATTCTTTGTGTAGAGACTCTGAAGGCATAAAGGCGAGCGGAAATATGTTTATTAGGTTAGTGTATCAAATATGTTGATTTCCACTTGATTACGTAACTATTGGTCCTTTGCAAACGGTTCCATAACGAGTTCTTTCTGCGACAGTCTCGTGTCAGGCGTTCAGTCATAGTACTTGTGCTGCTTGTTGTCGGATGACGCTCCTGGCACGTCGGTGTTCAGTTTGGTCGAGTGGCAACTTTGACCGACTGATGCCGTCTTGCAATCATACGTCATGTGCGGCCACTGACATCTGATGCACTGAAGCTGCAGTGCTGGCTTCTAATCCGCAAAGTTTCCTGGTAGTTTTCTGCATCAATGCAGCAAGCTCAGGCATGTATGAATGCTTCGGCGTTGGGGTGTCTCGTTGAATCGGCATTGAATAGTAACGGGTAGCCGATGATGGTCGTCGTGACTTTGTGGCATAAGTCGCCCTCGGATCGTCAGATGCCGCTTCGCTCGAAGAAGACTCCAGATGAATAGCCTGTCGAACTTGTTCCGAAACAATCTCGGCAATCAAAATAAAAGCCGGGCAACTGATGGCAGGAAGTAGCTTCCTGATCTCCGCCCGGACAACGTCGAGGATGTCAAGGATGCCTGGGAGGCTGGCGTCGAAGTCGCAGCTGGACGACTCGAGTGTCGAGAAGCTGGGGAGTTGTTGATAGTGACAGGCTCGGGCCTGCAGTGTACATTCAATGTTGGAAGCCGCGGTGATGTGAACCCTTCGACTGTTGTCGTGGAGTTGCGGACAAGGCTGCCGGAGGTGTTGTACCTCACATGAGGGACATGGGATTTTTAGCTTCTTGTCTTCTATAGAATCAGGGTTGGCGTGGGTGCTCGATCAAGCCCAAAACATCTTCCACGAAGGCGGTGACGCTCTCGTTGGGGCCGCATCCTGGACAGAATCAGGAATTCGGCTCTCCTGGCCAATGTTAACTGATGAACGTGCACTTCAGCTCGATCTTCCAAACTTCCTACGACGTTAAGGAGGATTCGTTGTTCTCAAACCAGTGCCTGGCAGTTTCTTCCACGAGAAGTATAGCTTCTGCAGGAGCTGGTTGTCCATCTACCTACTGTGGCGGGCGACACGGTCATATATTTCAATCCAGCCCTCGACGTCTTCATACACTTTGCGTGAAAGGGCATCAGAGTGCGAGGTGCGACGGGCATGCATACGATGATGAGAGCGGACGTGGTTCGTTGTTACAGGTTTGCCATTGTTGGCTTAGTCAGCTTCGGTTTTTCTGGCAAAAGACCGAATTCCGGTGGTTCCTGCTGGTAGCAGCGACTTGCTCGGATTTCAGGTTCTTCGTGGTGCATTTCCAGGTTCGTCCTTGCGGTACTCGCTCGTCTTGCGGTTTTTCTGCCGGGCTTGGGATAGGACTTAGTTTACGGCTCGCCGGGCGTTTAGGACGCGGGATAATCCGCTACCCGTGTCTTAATTGTTATCGGGCAACTCGGCTGAGGAGCCGCCAGGGCCCACACAGAGTGAAGGGCTACGGGTAAAGTGTGCAGCACCTCCACCAGAACATACGATGACAGCTGAGCATGGCCTGGAACTTTCCAGAATAGTAAATATTGATAGAAAATAGGACTGGAGCAAGCATCTGTGACAATATAACAAAACAGACAGAAGAGAGTCTATCCTGACCACTAAAAAGCTGCATTGTTTTAGAGGCATTCTGTTCGAATAAATCCTCTCCTTCGGGGTTTGGCGACTGCCGTGGACGAACTGAACTGAAATGGATGTGGAACCACTTTTCTGGTAATGAGCCGCTGCAGACTGTCGTCGCAAAGCGACGTGAACGGGTGGACTGGGTAGGTAACACGCGCGATGAAATGTCCATACAGCTTGCAATTCGCGTACCGAGTGTTGATGAAACTTGTGTCGACGAAACGTGCGACAGACAAGCGGAATCAATACCAACTGCAACACCTGTGCTCCGTGAAAGTGCACGTCTACGCCATAACAATTTAGGAAGCAGCATAGCATCACCTAAGGCACGGCACAGGAACTACCAACTTGAAGCACTTGAAGGCAGCTCTCCAGTGCGCCGCACAACCAAAGTGAGCCTTCGGTCATTTGAACGAAGCGGCACCAGGATTGCACACTGCCAAGCACGACTCACGCAATTTCCGTCGCTAAACTGCGTATCCAAACATATTGCACACGCTTCACTGCAGACCTCGAAGATTCCGATGGTCAACGAGAGCACAGAAACGTCGCCTTAAAATTTACTTGCGGTATCCGAATCAATCCGAGGTCCGAGCAACGAAGGGCCGATTGTCTCTTTCGTGGCAATATCCCCGTCGGTCACCAGCGAAATGCACACCGTTCCTCCTTCTGTTCACGTTATACCTACGTCCGACACCACGCTGAACTCTGAAGTCGCTTTCGACCGGCCTCATATGACGGCTTCCGCGTCTGAAATCAACTCGCCGACACGAACGACAACAAACTACGCATCCGACAAGCTCCGGCCCAGCTGGGACCAGCCGCTGCCTGGGCGCTGCCATCTTTCCTGTGACGTCACGTATTTGGTTTGGTCATGTGACGAGTGGTCAAATTTGCGTACAATGGCAGCCGCCTTGTGGGGTCACTTTCGAGTGCAGACCGGAACCCCGGTTTATCGCTCTAAGCCCCTCTACCTCGTTGGTCGCTGCCAACGAGGCAGATGTGCTTAGAGAGATAAACCGGGGTTCCGGTCTGCTCTCGAAAGTGACCCCATAAGGCCGCTGCCATGGTACGCAAATGTGACCACTCGTCACGTGACCAAACCAAATACGTGACGTCACAGGAAAGATGGCAGCGCCCAGGCAGCGGCTGGTCCCAGCTGGGCCGGAGCTTGTCGGATGCGTTGTTTGTTGTCGTTCGTGTCAGCGAGTTGATTTCAGATGCGGAAGCCGTCATATGAGGCCGGTCGAAAGCGACTTCAGAGTTCAGCGTGGTGTCTGACGTAGGTATAACGTGAACAGACGGAGGAACGGTGGGCATTTCGCTGGTGACCGACGGAGATATTGCCACGAAAGAGACAATCGGCCCTACGTTGCTCGGACCTCGGATTGATTCGGATACCGCTAGGATAAATTTTAAGGCGACGTTTCTGTGCTCGTCGTTGACCATCGGAATCTTCGAGGTCTGCAGTGAAGCGTGTGCAATGTATTTGGATACAGCAGTTTAGCGATGGAAATTGCGTGAGTCGAGCTTAGCAGTGTGCAGTCGTGGTGCCGCTTCGTTCAAATGACCGAAGGCTCACTTTGGTTGTGCGGCGTACCGGAGAGCTGCACTTCAAGCTGGTAGTTCCTGTGCCGTGCTTTAGGTGATGCTGTGCTGCTTCCCAAATTGTTCTGGCGTAGACGTGCACTTTCACGGAGCACAGGTGTTGCAGTTGGTATTGATTCCGCTTGTCTGTCGCACGTTTCGTCGACACAAAGTTTCATCAACACTCGGTACGCGAATTTCAAGCTGTATGGACATTTCATCGCGCGTGTTACCTACCCAGTCCGCCTGTTCACGCCGCTTTGCGGCGACAGTCTGCAGCGGCTCATTACCAGAAAAGTGGTTCCACATCCATTTCAGTTCAGTTCGTCCACGGCAGTCGCCAAACCCCGAAGGAGAGGATTTATTCGGACAAGATAATGCCTCTAAAACAATGCAGCTTCTTTAGTGGTCAGGATAGACTCTCTTCTGTCAGTTTTGTAATATTGTCACGGATGCTTGCTCCAGTCCTATCTTCTATCAATATTTACTATTCTGGAAAGTTCCAGGCCATGCTCCGCTGTCATCGTATGTTCTGGTGGAGGTGCTGCGCACTTTACCCATAGCCCTTCACTCTGTGTGCACCCTGGCGGTTCCTCAGCCGAGTTGCCCGATAACTGAGACACGGGTAGGCGGACTATCCTGCATCTTAAACCCCTGGCCAGCCGTGGACCAAGTCCTATCCCGAGCCCGGCAGAAAAACCGCAAGACGAGCGAGTACCGCAAGGACGAACCTCGGAAATACACCACGAAGAACTTGAAATCCGAGCCAGTCGCTGCTACCAGCATGAACCACCGGAATTCGGTCTTTTGCCAGAAAAACGAAGCTGACTAAGCCAACAATGACAAACCTGTAGCAGCAAACCGCGTCCGCTCCCACCACTGTTTGCATGCCCGTCGCACCTCGCACTCTGATGTCCTTTCACGGAAGGTGTATGAAGACGTCGAGGACTGGATTGCAAATAAGGCCGTGTCGCCCGCCACAGTGGGTGGACGGACAACCAGCTCCTGCAGAACCTACACTTCTCGTGGAAGAAACCGCCAGGCACTGGTTTGAGAACCACGAATCCTTCTTAACGTCGTGGGAAGTTTGCAAGGTCGAGCTGAAGCGCACGTTCATCAGCCAACATCAATGAGAGAGAGCCGAATTCCTGATACTGTCCAGGACACGGCCCCAATGAGAGTGTCACCGCCTTCGTGGATGATGTTTTGCGTCTGATCGAGCGCCCACGCCAACCCTGATGCTGCAGAAGACCAGAAGCTGAGAATCCCATGTCTCTGCATGTGAGGGACACCACCTTCGGCAGCCTTGTCCGCAACCTCCCGACAACAGTCGAAGGGTTCATATCACCGAGGCTTCCAACATTGAACGAGCACTGCATGGCCGAGCCTGTCACTATCAACAACTTCCCGGCGTCTCGACACTCGAATCGTCCAGCTGCAACTTCGACGCCAGCCTTTCAGGTATCCGCGACATCATCCATGACGTTGTCCGAGAGGATATCTGGAAGCTACTTCCTACCATCAGTTGCCCGGCTTTTACTTTGATTGCCGAGATTCTTTCGGAACAATTTTGACAGGCATTTCAACTGGAAACTTCTGCGAGCGAAGCGGCATCTGATGAATAAAGGGCGACTTGCACCACGTACAATGCCGAAGAATTCCAAACATAGGGTGTAGGTCTGCGCTGAACAGAGTACACCGAGGAAAACGGAGGTGTTGCGAATGGCCGACCGAAAACCACTTTGCTACCCCTCCATGAGGCCGATCATGTCCGGAGCTGCCCGTACCAATGAATTGGCCTGCGAGGGTTGGTGCCGAACGACTCTCGACCACGTCTCGAGGAGCGACCGCGGGACATTGAGGATTATCTTCGGCGGCTTTTGTCCCTGGTGCCGACATTACCCCGAAGCTCCTGATCCCCATCACCTCGACGGGAGGTAAGCATGACAAAGCACGTGAGTGGCAATGCAATGACAGTTGATTTGGTGTCGGTTGTCGTCCAAGGACAACACCTAATAATTTGCTGACACCATTTATCTGTTCCCACTACACGAAGCACACAATTTCCAACTTTGAGGGAGAATGCCGCTCAGTGACTTGAATAAATAGAATGGTTGGTTGTTCTCAAAAGTGAACACCAAGCATCACCCGACTTCACTTTGCTACACGAGACTTCCGCAAGTTGCAGTGGGCGCGGGATTCGAAGAAATCGCATTACGGAATGGAAGTGAAATGGCTTGGATAGCAAACATTGTTGCCAGCCATCAAGCCAACAGTACAGCAAAAGGCACAGCCACGTAAGCAGTACATGTCTAAGCTTGCTGCATTGACGCAGAAGACTACCAGGAAAATTTGCAGATTAGAAGCCAGCCCTGCAGCTTCAGAGCATCAGATGTCAGTGGCGGCACATGACGTATGACACAAGAGGGCATTAAGGGCCGCCCACACTAGCGAGAAGACGCGCGTGGCACGCCAATCGCGGCGAATGTCACGTGACAGCACAGGAGGCCTCGCGCACTCTTGAAGCATTCGAGCGAACGCATGATTTCACGCGCTCAACCGATTTTGCGGAACGCGTTTTCAACGCGATCGGCGCGCCGCGCGCGTTTTCTCGCTAGTATGGGCGGCCCTTTAGTCATTCAAAGTTGTCACTCGACCAAACTGAACACCGACGTGCCAGGAGCGTCATCCGACATCAAGGAGCACAGGTACTACGACTGAACGCCAGACACGAGACTGTCCCAGAAAGAACTCGTTATATAACCATTTGCTACGAATCAATAATTATGTAATCAATTTGAAATAAACATATTTGATACACTAACCAAATCAACATATTTCCACTCGTCTTTACGCCTTCAGAGTCTATACACCAAGAATTGTGTTCACTGCACGCTCTAAACCTTTTGAGAACACTTGCATCTCCGACTCCTCAATATTAATTGATGGGACATACCAGACTGGCAGACTTGTTGCATGGGGCTGCACTCGTTCCACCTCTCCTGAACGTGTGGTGCATCGAAGAACCAACTCCAGTCAAGTGAAAATGCTATTTATTAACTTATTCCCTCCATTGGCCTTTGTAGGCATTGCAGAGAGGATACTTAAAACAACGAAACATGATAAAAAATTTCAGCCTTTCTACTCCGGTGAAGAAGGAAGACCAGCGGAGCACTACAATGGAAAGTAATGGTCGGCCGCAAGTCGGTAAGCCAGAGTGGAAAGGCTGCCGCCATCTATGAGCGACGGCGGCAACCAGAAACGTGGCTTGCCGCCGTTGCTCATGGGTGGCGGTAGGTGTCCAGAGTTCGGTGTCTTCATTTCTTTGCGGGGGACACGATCCTGGGGAAAGTAGCCCTTAACAGCTCCGCTGTAATAACATCATAGCACACTGACATCAATGAGCGCAAAACGGGCCCAGCTACCGAAAATAAATATTACACTTGTATGAAATAATTACTGCTGTAACTTGTTAATTTCAAAAACAAACACACCTCCGAGCATCAAGTTTAATAGTATGTGTTGATGCATTGTTATATTGCAGGACATTTCCTATATGCATGACACAATAGACAATTTGCAAAACCTTATCAAGCAGCATGACTGTCACCATTTTTTTTTCGGCGTAAAGTACACGAATGGGCCCCAGTTCACGTCGAACGTTAATGCAGCATTCGAGTCCAATAGGCGCTTAGCCGAGTTCACAGTGATTCCTCATATAACATTCTTGTCGTACAAGTGCCCAACTTTTGAAGGCCTTGGGTAATTAGAGTAGCTACTGTAATTCGTTATATCACAATTTGGCAAACGGCGAAGGCTAGGGTCTCGGTGAGCCAATATTGCCGCCCGCAGAGCCGAGAAAGCAACGCTTGGTCACGGTCTTCTAGAAGATTCCCATTCATTCTCGCACTAATTGTAACTTTCCCTTTGCTTTGTTGTTCTCGAAAGTGCCAGTTCATCCTCGCCCCGAGCGCGCGACGCCCGAGCCTCCTTTGCCGAACTTTCGAGATAGCGACGCACTGTAGATAAGCAGCTACCCGCGACCTTGTCGAGTCAGAGTCCCACGCGCTCTGTTTCGCCGCCGAATCGCCGCCTGCTTTTCTGCTGCCTCGACGCTCTTTCGTTTATTATTTTGGTTGGCACAAGTTCGCCTATTAAACCGTTATTTTTGAGTTCACTGCTCGTCTTCGTGTCACCTCCGTTCGTGACATTTCTGGTGGAGGTGCGGGGTAGAAGAAGGCCACGACGATGACCGCTCCACCCGTCGTTTACCTGCCCGTCGCCCCTCGGACTCCGACGCCTTTCCACGGGGACGATCCACGAGGACGTCGAGGACTGGATCCAACATTACGAGCGCGTGGCACGCCATAACGGATGGACCGCCGAGCAGTACCTGCAGAACCTCTACTTTTCGTTGGAGGGTACTGCGAGGCACTGGTTCGAGAACCACGAGGCTGCGCTCACGTCGTGGGACGCCTGCGTCACCGAGCTGAAGCGGGCGTTCATGAACCAGCATCGCAGGCAGCGGGCCGAAGACCTTCTCCAGGCGAGGACTCAAGGCCCCAACGAAACAGTCACCAGTTTCGTTGAAGACATCCTCCGCCTGAGCAGCCGCGCCGACCCACAAGCTACCGACGAGAAGAAATTACGCTTCCTTATGAGGGGCGTGAAAAGCGAAATCTTCGGCGGACTTATTCGCAACCCCCCGACGACCGTCGAAGAATTTGTTGCCGAAGCGACAAACATCGAGCGGGCGTTAATGGCCCGAGCGAGTCACTACCATCGGCTCAACGACGTTTCGACTCTGGCATCGGCAAGCTCCGAGTTCAGCACCAGCACCGACGAGCTTCGCGAGATGATCCGTCAAGTCGTTCGCGAAGAACTCAAGAAACTGCTGCCTGCTGCCGACCCCCGGCTTCGCTGTCCATCGCCGAAGTTGTGAGGGAAGAGCTTGAGAGAGCCATCGAACCACGGGCTCCTGTCAACCCTGCTCCGCTCGAGCAATCGACGGTGAGCTACGCCGCCATGGCCCGACGACCGCCACCTGCTGCCAGTCAGCCTCCTGCGCCACGACAACAGGACGCACCAACACAGGCGTACCCCCGACGTCTCGACGTTCGACGTCAGTACGTCCGGCAAGAACAGCCGGCGCCCAGAAAGACCGACGACGTTTGGCGAACGGCCGATCGACGCCCGCTTTGTTACCATTGCGGGGAAGCCGACCATGTCTACCGCCGTTGCCCGTACCGGCAGCTGGGGCTACGCGGCTTCCACCCCGACGACCCGCAACCACGTTACGGCGAGCGACCCCGGGACATCGCCGAATACCTCCGCCGGTCGCCATCCCCGGGACCGTCTCCCCGCCGCGGTTTCCGATCGCCGTCACCACAACGCCCTGCATCGCCTCATCGTAGGTCCCGCCGAGAAAGCCTGTCCCCATTGCCTCGCCGGGAAAACTGAGTGCGGCAATGCCGGGAGGTGGTATTGCCGATGACGAACAACGCCAATATCCTCCACAAACGCCGGAGGGCTCCCACACCAGCGACGAGACGCATAGGAACGACGGTTCTGCGACGGTGTCGAATAACCTCGACGTTACCATCGACGGCCACGACGCGAAGGCACTCGTCGACACCGGAGCAGACTATTCCGTTTTAAGTGGGAAGCTCTCTCGCCGCCTTCGGAAAGTGATGACGCCGTGGGATGGCCCGAAAATACGAACCGCCGGCGGACATCTCATAACACCAGTGGGAAGGTGTACTGCGCGCGTGGACATTCACGGAGAGACCTGCCCCGTGAAATTCGTCGTCCTCAAGGACTGCTCGAGAGACGTCATCCTTGGCATGGACTTCCTCTGTGAGTACGGTGCCGTGATCGACCTTGGAGCAAACAGATTGACGCTGCGAAAGACCGTTCTACCTCCGGAGGGATCCAAAACGACGCCTGCCGCAGAGGGATACAAAACGACGCCAGCCGCCGTCCGAGTCATTGCGGACCACGTGAACCTGCCACCACGGTCGAGTGTTCTGGTGCCCGTCGTGACCGATGCAATTGCCCGCGGGAAAGTCCTTCTGGAGGGCAGCGTCCAACTGCTTCTCGGAAGAGGAATAGGCGTCGCAAGGGGCGTAACGGAGCTGCAGGATGGACGTACTGTGGTCCTCGTGACGAACTTTCGACCGGAGGCGCAGCACCTCACGAAAGGTGCCGCTGTAGGACACGTAGAGGAGCTCCAGGCCGACGCCGAAATCGCCGCGATCTCCGACGAGCCCTCGCCGTGTCAGCCGCACACTACACCACCGACGCAGCTCGACGTCAACCCCAAGCTCAGTGCCACGGAACGACGACAGCTCGGAGACCTCCTCGCCGAGTTCGGCGACTGCTTTGCGACGACGTCGAGGGTGCGCCAGACAACAGTGGCGAAACACCGCATCGTTACCAACGAGGATGCGCTCCCGGTGCATCGGCCGCCGTACCGGGTCTCCCCAAAGGAACGAGAGGCCATTCATAACCAAGTACAAGAGATGCTCAACGACGACATAATTCAGCCTTCGAGCAGCCCGTGGGCCTCTCCAGTCGTGCTGGTGAAGAAGAAGGACGGAACGCTTCGATTCTGCGTTGACTACCGGCGGCTCAACGCGGTGACAAAGAAAGACGTGTATCCGCTCCCCCGCATCGACGACACGCTGGACCGGCTGCGCCACTCACGGTACTTTTCGTCGATGGACCTTAAGAGTGGCTACTGGCAGATCGAAGTCGACGAACGGGACCGAGAAAAGACTGCCTTCGTCACGCCCGACGGACTGTATGAGTTCAAGGTGATGCCCTTCGGACTCTGCACAGCGCCGGCAACGTTCCAGCGGGTCATGGACACCGTCCTGGCAGGCCTCAAGTGGCAGACATGTCTCGTTTACCTCGACGACGTCGTGGTATTCTCGGCCAACTTCGACGAGCATTTGCGACGCCTTCGAGCCGTTCTTGAGGCAATCAGGACCGCAGGACTCACCCTCAAGCCAACGAAGTGCCGGTTTGCCTACGGCGAACTGAAGTTCCTGGGCCACGTTGTGAGCAACGAAGGTGTAAGTCCTGACCCTGAGAAAACTCGCGCCGTAGCTGCCTTTCCGCCGCCCACCGACAAAAAGGCCGTCCGAAGATTCCTTGGACTTTGCGCATACTACCGGCGATTCGTTCAGGATTTCGCCAAGCTTTCTGCGCCTCTCACGCACCTTACCAAAGACGCCGTGAACTTCGAATGGGGTGGAGAACAACAACAGGCATTCGACGAACTGAAGCGGCGGCTCCAGTCACCACCGATTCTCGGCCACTTCGACCAATCAGCCGAAACGGAAGTTCACACAGACGCCAGTAATACAGGACTCGGAGCGGTACTGGTCCAACGACAAGACGGTGCGGAGCGCGTGATCGCATACGCTAGCCGGACGCTGTCAAACGCGGAACGCAATTACTCGACGACCGAGAAGGAATGTCTGGCCGTCGTCTGGGCCATCACAAAATTCCGCCCGTACTTGTACGGGAGTCCTTTTCGGGTGGTCACCGACCACCACTCGCTGTGTTGGTTGGCGGGCCTGAAGGACCCATCGGGACGCCTCGCTCGGTGGAGCCTACGACTGCAAGAGTACGACGTGACCGTGGTCTACAGGTCAGGCCGAAAACACAGCGACGCCGACTGCCTGTCCAGGACCCCCGTCGAGTCGGCTACCGGCTGTGCCAAAGACGACGACGACGACGACGACGATCACTTTCTTGGGGCAGTAAGCGTTCACGGTATGGCAGCGCTCCAGCGGGACGATCCTGAGCTGCGCGCACTGATCGACCACTTGGAGGGACGAGGGGGTACGATTCCCCGAGTCTTCTCACGGGACCTGCCAAGATTCACCGTCCGGAGAGGTATCCTCTACAAAGAGAACTTCGGGGACAGCAACTCGACGTGGCTCCTGGTGATTCCTGCTAGTCTTCGAGAAGAGATCTTCCAAGCCTGCCACGACGACCCAACATCTGGTCACCTTGGCTACAGTAGGACACTTGCACGGATCCGAGAGAAATACTACTGGCCCAAGCTCCCGAAGACTGTCCACCTCTACGTCCGTTCGTGCCACGAATGCCAACGACGCAAGAAACCACCGACGAAGCCGGCAGGTCTCCTGCAACCGATATCGCCCCCGACTGCACCATTCCAGCAGATTGGAATGGATCTTCTCGGACCATTTCCGCCGTCGACGCAGGGAAACCGTTGGATAATCGTGGCAACTGATTATCTAACCAGGTACGCCGAGACAAAAGCACTCCCGTCGGGGACCGCCGTGGAAGTAGCCAAGTTCTTCGTGGAGTCTATCGTCCTCCGACACGGCGCTCCCCAAGTCCTAATTACGGACCGAGGATCCTCGTTCATGGCGCAACTGACACAAGAGATTCTCCGCCTGAGCCACACCGACCACCGCCGGACCACAGCATACCACCCGCAGACCAACGGGCTGACGGAGCGACTAAACAAGACCATCGCCGACATGATTTCGATGTACGTGGACGTGGAACACAAGACGTGGGATGAAGTGTTGCCCTACGTCACGTTCGCGTACAATACGGCGATTCAAGAAACTACCGGCATTACACCTTTTCAGCTGGTGCACGGCAGAAAGGTGACGACGATGCTCGACGCCATGCTGCCCCACGACCCGACGGACGACGGCACCGACGACGCCCAGCTGGTCACCCAACGAGCAGAAGAGGTGCGCCAGCTAGCTCGCCTTCGCATAAAGGACCAGCAACGTGTCGACGCTGGTCGGTACAACCTTCGTCGCCGCGACGTAGAGTTCCAGCCCGGAGACAGGGTGTGGGTGTGGACGCCAATTCGCCGCCGCGGACTCAGCGAAAAACTGTTAAAACGCTACTTCGGACCCTACAAGGTCATCCGCCGCCTTGGGGACTTGAACTACGAGGTGCTCCCCGACGGAACCCGACCATCAGGACGCCGCCAGCCACGACCCGAAGTCGTCCACGTCGTTCGACTCAAGCCGTTCTACGTACGATAGGATTGCGATACTGCATGTTTATTTCGTTTCACCGTAAATTTTTTTAGCCATTTCTGTTTTCCTTTCACGTTGCATCGGGACGATGCACTTTTAAAACGGGGGATAATGCCGCCCGCAGAGCCGAGAAAGCAACGCTCGGTCACGGTCTTCTAGAAGATTCCCATTCATTCTCGCACTAATTGTAACTTTCCCTTTGCTTTGTTGTTCTCGAAAGTGCCAGTTCATCCTCGCCCCGAGCGCGCGACGCCCGAGCCTCCTTTGCCGAACTTTCGAGATAGCGACGCACTGTAGATAAGCAGCTACCCGCGACCTTGTCGAGTCAGAGTCCCGCGCGCTCTGTTTCGCCGCCGAATCGCCGCCTGCTTTTCTGCTGCCTCGACGCTCTTTCGTTTATTATTTTGGTTGGCACAAGTTCGCCTATTAAACCGTTATTTTTGAGTTCACTGCTCGTCTTCGTGTCACCTCCGTTCGTGACAATATGCACGTTGGAAAGAGGCACATGGCAACGTATCATCAGAGTGCTCATCTGCACAGATTTGTCACGTACCTTCGCTTCGTCTCTCTGATTGGCTCGAGGTAACTGTGACGGTTGCCCTTTATCAAGTTACATCGAAACAAAGTGTAGGCGGCCCACACTTTTGAAAAACGTAGATTGAAGACACTGAAAGGTATGGCAGTCAACATATTGCAACAAGACTGCTTCTTCGGGCAAGGGATGAACACAATTACGAGTCGTCTTGTCCAGGTAATTATAACAAGTAAATAATTGACGGACTAATACTATGCACTCTTGAATTAAAAAATATAATTGCTGCAACAAATCCTATGAAAGAGAAAAATGTTCAGTTAATCTTCTATTTCTGAGTTTAATTACATTTAATGAATTGATGATATGTATGGTTCTATCTCTGGACCGCTAAAGAGTGGGGCTGCATTTTTTTAAAGATTCTAGATGTTAGAATGATGAATTTGACAACCATCTAAGAGGAGTCTGATCATACACATGGAGGTTACTGAGGACTATTGATACCGATTGGCGAGGTAAAGAGCCTACTAATACTAATTTCTAAGGGACATCGGATGCCGCATATTGTGGACTGATCAATCAAAGGCTTGATGTGTTCTGAGTTCCAAGGAGAATAATAAACTGTTTTATGAACACAAGTAATGAAATTTTTCCGAATGATTGCCTCCAACGCTTTGTAAGAGTGCGCGTGCACGTCAACTCAGCAAACGCCAGCTTTCTAATCAAAAAAGAATTGGGCTCGAATGTATTAGAATCGTCGATTAGAACAAAAGGTTAAAGATCGCAGGAGCTTCCTTGCTCAAAGTTGCTATGGTTATTCGATGACGCACGGCTGAAACAAATCCCCCTAGGCCCTAACGCGACGTATGCCTTTCGCTTCGATTCTCAGACATTCCAACGTTCAAACGAAGCTAGAAAAATGTGAATATGTTATGCTAAAAGGTATATAGTAAAATTGTTAATTAGTACGAAACGTAAAGATCGCAGGAGCTTCCTCGCTAAGGCTAAAACAAATTTCCCTAGGCCCACATCCGACGCACATATTTCGCGTTGATTCTCAGACATTCCAACGTTCAAACAAAACTAAGAGAATTCGAACATTTTATGCTAAAAGCACGCCAAGTTCAATCGATCCTCGAACACATCCGGGAATCCGAGCACCGGTACGGCGATGTGGCTGATGCTGTCTCACAGGTGTTAATATCCAGATTATCCAGAGCGATCTTGCGCAAAAAGGGTATAAAGTGTCATTCTTTCATATTTCCACATTATACCTGCGTCAGCGAGCACGAAGACGCCCGAAATCGTCGCAAATCAGCGGCACATCACGGCTACTGCGCACCGAACAAACTCGCATCTGCCAGCTCTGGGCGCTGCCATCTTACCGGTGACGTCGCAGCTCTTGTCAGGTCACGTGACGAGTGGTCACTTTTGCGTACAAAATGGCGCAACCGGAGGTGCCACATCCGAACTTCCGGTTTATCACTCTAAGCACCTTTACCTCGTTGGTCGCTGCGCACCTTCCTCAAAGTCACGCGACACTCACCCGCCATTGCATTGGCTCGAATGGCTCGTAGCGTCAGCTGCGGTCTATAATAAAGTGAAACGGAGCATATAGACTTTTTTAATGTTTACAAAAATCACAGTCCCGCGTGCGGTCTTCACAGCTCCGCACGTGCGTGTTCGTCGCTTCGGAAAGCGAGGAAAGCACGCTCCATACGCACGAACAGTCAAGATGGCACCGGCCACACGCTCTTTTTCGGAAAGGTCTATACGGCGTGCAAGTTCCTCTGCTCTTTGCGCACCTCATGCGTTTGTTTCCCCCGATCTGAGCAATGACGGCGCGCGCTCGGCTGCCTCGTCACCGAGTGCTTGCTGCGCGTTCTGTACGCTGCCTTTTGCTCGGTCTGCTCCTCTTAGCGCTCCGGCGCGCCAAATACGCATTTTGGAACACCTGCCCACAGTGCCGTTTAGTTTAGAGTCAGGGCTCTGTAGTGCAGTGGTTAGGCCCACTGGCTGCGTGGTGAATGAAAATCGCAGCACGCAGAACCAGCAAGGGTGCCAGTCCGAGAGTTAATGCACGTCATGAGCACTCTAAGAAAAAAACGGTGTAGTCGGGTGCATCGGGCGCACATGTACCCTTTTCCTGAAAGATGCACCCTGCGTTACCCAGCCAGTGTACTTGTACACCGACAATGAGCATCCTCCTCTCCCTTAAAAACCTCTAGGTGTATCAGTGCACCCCCACGCTGGCCACGCGACCCGATCGGCTTGTGCTTGGATTCCCTCTTGGGGTCACTTTTTGGGTTGGGCAGTTTCTTGGGAAGTATGGAGCTATCCTGTACACTCGGTATTGACAGTAGAGTAGACGCTATGCTTGTTTTAGGCCAATCGGGTCTCCGGGTAGGATCACGTGACTACAGTCTCCAAGCTAGAGATAAGGCAGAGCACGGCACCTGCCTGAAGGCCAAGGCCACGGGTAGCATCCACTGCCCTATTAACTTTTGGTCGAACTTTCAAGAGGATATAAGTGACAAGTACTGTCGATGTGTTCATTGTTGGGCTGCCCCTGAAGATAAGCCTTTGCGAGGGGCCCCCTTTTGGCCTTGAAGGAGCTGCTATTTTCTTTTTCTTTTTCTCCTTAAAGGGCAACTCCGCTCAAATTCGAAGATTTCGGGATGATGAGTGATTTCGAATCAAAAAGCCCTAGTAAAAGACACTACGTCATTTGCTTCGCGAAAAATGGGATATATATTTTTAAATCTAATTTTAAACACGAGCGGAAATTCAAACCGAAACTTCGGCTCCATCCGGCAACATTGGCCTCGGGCCGCCAAGTACGTGGCCATCACGTGGTACGAGATATCACGTGATCCTCGTCCCAACGACGGGCGGGATGGGGGCGGGCGTGTGGCAGGCGCGAGTGTCGTCTGCTCTGCGCCGCACTCTTCGCCAAGTTTTGGTGTCTGCGGCATTCGACGACGTCTGCACAACTGCGGCATAAGTCTGCGCACGTGGTGTCAATAGTGTGGACGAAACTCCGAGAGACAATAATCACAATCGGTGAGACGACGACAGTGGTTGTGACGCGAAAGACGGCGGTAACGGCGGGACCACGGCGGGCGGCCGGTCTGCTCCGAAGAAGCGCGCTGCACAGGCGCGTACGCCAATCACGTGGACACCGCTGAGCGTAGAGAGGCAACGTTGCTGACGTCATGCGCTACGCTCGATCGGAGAAGTAAAAACAAGCAAAGGGGGCCATGAAGATGACGTTTAGCTCAATGTTGACTCCGCCCATGCGGTAGCCTTGACTGCGCTGTTGGCTGCGCCTGAATTCGCCCGCTCAAGTCAGCCGATTTCGGCAACTTGGCGAGTTGCAAAGTTCGCCGGACCGTTTAAGAAACATTTAGACAGAACTGCGTCGTAATATTTGACGTGTGGTCTTCCTAGGCGATACTGAAGAGGACTGCATTGTTTTTCAAAACCAAATGAAGCGGAGTTGCCCATTAACTGAAAGCATGGAAGAAGGTGCGCAGTTGCCAGACCAATGAACCGGAGGCTTTTTCATCCCTCGACTCCGCTGTCTGGGCGGGGGTGACTGCAGGAGCGTGATCATGTGGTAAAGGTTTCACGGATGACGTAGTAGCTTTTCCCGACCTCGGAATGTCTGACTCCCGGCCTAGTTTCTTGTGTGCTGTGCTGCGACCAGCGGGGCTGCCGTAGATTTCGTCCGCGACAACGTATTCGAGTGTACCAAGATTTCCAGTGTTTGAAACGCCCTACGCAACAAGCGATTTCTTCAAAAAAGCCCAAGGAATTCATGTGATGCGTTTTGTGTTCCGTTCGGCAAATTACTGGTTCTGCCACATCGTGTTGAATCTTCACGGACCCCTTTCTTCTCGTTTTTGTGTTTGTGTTGTGCTGCAGTGCCCGTGTCGACGTATATTTCGGATTACATATGTCGAGTCCGGTATTTTCATCGTAAGTGCTCTGCAACCTACTTCTTTGCAACAATTGACCGTTCCGTTCTGGATTACCTCTAGAATTAGGCAATGTCTATTTTCTAGCAGCCGGGAGAATAATTTCCCCGAAATTCTATCGGCAGTCGCTTTCCATTAGCTGACTACAATCATGTGACGACTGCAGGTAGAATACTGACTTTCTTAATCTCTTGGCGTTTTGTGAAAACACGTTTTCGTTGATACACGTTCCGTAGACACGTTTCATCGACACTAACGTTTCATCGTCACTCGTTACGCGAAATGCACGCTGTAGGGACATTTTGTCGCGAGTGTATCTCTGAAATGCGTGCTCACCGACTCAACCCACCCGTTCACGCCGCTTCGTGGCGACAGTCTGCGGCGGCTCATTACGAAAATGTTAACCAACCTGTCCCCCCGTACACGTCACTTCGCGGGTACAGCTGTCGATGAAACTTCGTTCGATGAATGAATGGCGATTGCTGGTGGAATTTCGTGGAAATAATTCTGCAGGCTGCTTGGAGAATAGACACTGCCTAAGACTCACTTCCGTTTCTTGTTTGCTTAGTAATCTTCTCAGTTGTGTAACAGGTTCTTCGTACCTCTTCACATATCACGGATTGCTTGCAAGTTTGTACTTGTTTACGGAATAAGCTGTCTAATAAACTTCTATAAGATTTGAAAACAATCCCGTGTGTCCCTTTACCTGCCTTTTTGCTATCACCGGGGCGCATACGTTTTTTAAGGGTTTCCTTGATGTCTTAAATAGGTTTATGAAGTTAGTTATGAAGCGGGTGCGTAAAGTGGTGTGACCATGCACCTTTGAAACGTGTGCATCTGTGTTCTCTTCGAATTCAGTGGTTGTAGAAAGAGGTGCAACTGTACACTGTTGAACGGGGTGCTCCTGTGTTCCCTTTGAGAGCAGTAGGTGTAAAAAGGGTAGTAATGGTACACTATTGAGCGGGGTGCATCTGTGTTCCCTTTGAGTGAGGCGGGTTTATGAAGCGGTGCAATGGTACACCTTCGAACGGGGTGCATCTGTGTTCCCTTTCATTTCATTGGGTGTAGAAAGAGGTGTAGCCGTACACCATTGAATGGGGTGCACCTGTGTTCCCTTCGTGTGAGATTTCTGTAGAAAAAGGTGTACATGTGCACCACACCAATGGGCGTACACGTACTCCCATATCTGGTGTGTGCAAGTGTTCCCCCAAAGGGTGTAGTATATGTGACAAGAACTTACACTTCCTATGGGTGTACCCCATGACACCCTGAGTGAGGCCTATCGATCGTATAAATTCTAGAAGAGACCAATAGACGAATTCCACTATTCACCGTCCTCTAGATTAAACCTGGGTATCATTCCCGGGGGTCATGGGCATGTTGGCATCTTTTGGCAGAGTGTTAAGCGTCGCGGTTAATTGAAAGAAGGGCAAAGAAAGAAGATACAGCTAACATCTTCAGGAGCACCGCAGTTGACGTAGTGCGACATATCGCGTGTCAATATCTTATGTAGAATTTTTTTTTTTTTTTTTTGCTGCGTAGGCATAGTTTGGCAGGAGACGGTTGAAAATGGTGGACACTTATGCAACCCGTGAATTAAAACACACCGACAGCTGAGGTCTGACGTCGGAGCCTTTAAGGTGTCATTTCGGAGCAGATGGACTGAATTCAATGAACGACAAGGGTGCGAGCGCCGACCATATAGCGTCTGCATAGGAGTTTCGTATTAATCCGAGTAACACCCCGGACGAGAATTCCATAGCGTTTTGCAGCCAATGAAAGTGTATTAAGTAGAGACCATTTCAGCTGTCTGCGTAAGAGGGGAGCGTGTTTTCCTACGTTACTTCGGTACAAATAGTCGCATGTGCTAAACAAAAAGCACCGAATAAACAGGGACAAGAAGTAGACAAGACGAAGTGCACTCTCAAATGAAGGTTTATAGGAACACACTATTAACACCATCTTTCTGGCCGATCGTTCAGAAAATAAAACTCCATCTGTCAGGTGCAATGACGACCGGCGCTAAAGCATTCGCTTTTCCCTTGCCTTCAGATACAGAATGTATCGTAAAATTGTAAGGCAGTTTTATCTGCGTATCTTCCGAGAATTGTTTTTTGTGCTGATTCTGGGTCACATGGGCACCTATCCCAGTGCACTGCCAGATTGCTCGGCGGGATTTGTTTTATTGACCATGCGTGTTATCCTGTTACCAGCGGCCCGTGGAATGTTTTGGCGGAGTGCCGAAAATGGCTCGCGTCGATATGAAGCCCGGTTGACGGCGCGAAACCCCGAAGCGTTCCACTAAGAGCTATCGCTGTAATAAACCGAATTCATCTCTTTTGTCAAGATAAATGGTGGATTTATCTTCTTGGTGTTAATGATGAATTCATTTATATGGTCTGCAGAGTCTTAAGGCGGTGTAATTTCGTGCAGTGATTAGACGCGGTTCTTCTTCTTGGTAAAGAGCTAATTACCGTTATTCCCATGTACCATGGTATTCATTGTAAGGCAAACTTCCAACCCTGAATTGATGGCGTGTCGGCCTTGCAGGGAACAGATTGGGGGTTGAGATTTCTCTATATGGTCTAATGAAAAATGAACAGTTCTTGAGTTTAAAAGCATCAACGCCCTATCAGGAGGAAGGACTCTAAGCACATGTTGCGCTGCTCCCACTGCGACTAGCTCTGCCGTCTTTAAGGCCACAGTTAAGGCGTACGAGCTTATCAATGCCTTCGACTTTGGTGACTATGTTTGCGGTCAAGATTCTTGCACCAGGGTTGGTTGAACCGTCTGTGGACACTTGCAACTAGATCTTTGTAGTTGTGCATGAATTTGTTTGCTGGAGATGAGTTCCCAAAAGCAGCTTAGACAACTTCTTAATGAACGAATTGCGGAGCTGATGAAACGAAAATAGGTTGCATTTTGTTTCCGACTACGAGGAGGTCCCGTTTGCCTGTTGTATCTCACTATTAATTATTTGTAGTTATTTTTTTCAGCCTCTTTGTAGGAAAGTTTTGTCTTTCCTCAGTTGAGATGAGAGGAAAGGTAAGGCTGACCACATTGCATTGTTCTTCGGCGCTAAAAAGTTTTTTTTTTTCTTCTGGCTGCTGTGGCTATTTTGCTAGATTGAACCCCAAAAAGCGTAGCTGTGTGCCGTTGTCAGTAAGTTTCTTCTTTTGAATCCTGTTGGTTTGTGCACTCATTGGGATGGTGGGATCGTGCACATATTTGGCAGCACACGGGCCCAGGGCGACATTTTGCAATATGGTCAGATCTTTTCTGCATTCAAAATATTGAACCGGAGGGCAAGAGTTTGCTTTAGCAGAGTTGCTTGGGAAGTCCAAGATAATTCGTAATGGCAGGGGAACGTATACGGACGAAGTGAAAGACCACACTTTGCAGACTTGCAATGTTCGTTAACCCCGAATTCCTGCCTGCGATACGCCATCTGCTGTTGAAACAATACTATTTCGAATACCTTCGAGCAAATCCGCATTCCCGATACTCCATTGGGACTCGTTTAATATTTTCAATATTTTTTAGGGTAGGAGTACGGTCCTCTTATAGAATGAATAGCCAAATTCCACTACTCTTTCGCTGCACGGTAACTCGGTCAAAAAGAAGCGAAAATGCATTGGTCCTTCCTGGTCACCAAAAAGTAACCAAGTCTTTAGTTGCTTTACAAAATAAGCGACGCATTACTTACACGTCTTCGAGATCGGGACCGTACGAAGTCTGCCATACAATTAAGAAACCAACCCTAGTTGCCGGCGTAACCCTGCGGAGGTACCGCATGGACGATCGCAAAAAGGTGTCGACACCGCGCCTCCATAACCCTGGTTCAATTTCGTATACTCTTGGTTTCGTTGGGTGAACAGCCATTGTTCATCGTGCAGTCGCTCGTGGAACACACCAAATAAAAAAAAGGGAAAGGTGAGAATGCAGGAGGACACGAACTCGAGTATGCAACCATCCAAGAGGTCGCACATTTTAGGCTTGTCTCGTGTCCTTCCCCTCCCCCGTCTCAGAAAGTTCAGGGGCTGTGTAACTGCAATTATATACCTCCCCCGCGGCCTTTCTTCTACCAGTCTAGAGAATAGCAACTAAAAAATAAATATAAACATCTTTTTCTCGAAAATTGCCGCCGCTTAGTGCTCCACCGTGGACGCAGAGATTCTCGGGGGCGAGGTGCCTGGACGGCCTTTGTGTTTCGGGGCCATTAAAAGAGCTCTGGCCACAAGACAATGCTCTCTGGCACCAGACAATGGCTGGGGGTCAACGGGGGAGGGGGGCGCTCCCCGACCAGTGCTCACCTGGAGGAACCGCGTCGCCGTGCGCCCGCGCACCCAGGCTTATCATGGGGGAAGGTACATGACCGCTGCCCGCTGGTTCGTCCTCCAGATTAGAGGAATCTACTTCTAGTCTAGCTATTTTATTTATCTTGTTGCTGCTTCCTTGTGTTTCGCGAGGATAGCTGGCTGCTGCGTGTGTCTGGCTCTTATACCACCCCTTTCCTAGTTGATTTTCTTCGGAGAACCTGCCACAAAAGCTCAATGAAACCGGAAAATGAAATCAATCGCAAACGATCAGGCGAAGTGCGAGGCGATTGACTGCGGCACATGTTGGGGTGTTGAAAGATGTGCTTTAGAAGATTTGCTTTTATTCAATGTGCTTTAAGGTATTTGCTATAGGACCTTTTTTTAGTAGAATAGTAGTAGAAGAGGTGTTTTAAGAGATATAAGAAAGGCGCTTGTCCGCTGTCTCTCGTGCGTATTAGTCGGGGTCCTGCGCCTTTAGCTGTTCTCGTGCCGCTGCGGCCCTCCGTCTACGCTGCTCAGTGCAGTGCATTTGCTCTTCCGCTCCTCGGACGGAGAGTGAATCTTGCCTGGTCTGTGGGACAAGTGAATACTGCGCAAAAAACTGCCCAAAGTCGCAATTTTATCCTTAATTTTTTTTTTTTTAATTGTAGCCGCGTTAGAGAACTTTCTCGAACCCCGCAGCGGCGGCGGCGAGAGGGAAGAGGAGAGGGAGCAATCGCGCGTCTTGCCATAGATTGCGTGGTTGTGCTACGGGCGACGGCATTGGGAGACATTGATTTCGCGGCGGCGCTGTCACTTTCTCCCCGCGACCACGTGGGTCTTTTGCGTAGGAACGCCGCCGGATTTCGCAGGAAAGGAGCACTAACAGCTACGTCTGTAGATGCAAAAACAAACTGGTCAGAATATAAGTGATTCAAATAAATGGATCTCAGAAATTCACAGAAAAAAAAAAGTTTTCTTAGCCTCCAAAACACAGAATTTTCTTCACCTCTGTGAAGCGAAATTCCCGTCACCCGTTTTTTCTTACGGTAGTTTCAATGTCCGCCCGTGCAAAGCTTTTTGCCTCGTAAGACTTTCGAAAAAAACATTTGTGGAATGTGTTGTGGCGCAAGCTTAGCTGTTTCAAGAATTCGCTCAGAACACATGCCTAGCATGCTTACATACCACTTATTTTGGGTACTTGTAAGAAACGCTAAGTGTAAGCTGTGGGTGCTGGGAGGGGCAGAATATACTGCTGATGTTTTAATTACAACCTCTATTCTCTCCCTCTCTCGCTCTTACGTTCTCATAACTCTCTTTTCACACCTTTGTGAATATCTCTATATTCTGTGAACAACAGATTTCCCAGAACCACGAGATACAGGTTCTCTTTGCAGCGGGGAGACGGGGTTGCGTACGCAAATCTAAATAAAATGACTCTGACAAGGATCAGTCCCACGAAAGGAATACAAATATTTGATTTCGTTTTATTTTATTGAGTGCTTCAACTTTTATTTATGTGATTAAAACGATTGATCTAAAATAGTTTCGCCTATCGAATTCTACGGCAACGTGCCCTACCTATATAGTGTTTTATTTCCATAATCAAAGCACATAATTCTCTGAATTTTACTGTATTTCTATTGGATGCCAGCTCACGCAGACAAATTTGTGCTGCAAGAAACAAAAATCAGGAGTGATCAAAGCGGTGTCATCTTGCCATCTCTCTGTTATGCAGGGACGACAGCGTAGGTGGCGATTGTAGTAGTTCTGTAAAACTAACCCCGAATTTCCAGTAAAAACTATAATAATAATAATAGTGTATATTTTCCGCCAAGTATATTTTCCGCACAGTGGCAGCTTCACGCGTCCTTGGCCCCCCATCCTTACAATTGGCAGCAGGGCACACGGAGAAAAACATATATAGAAAGATAAAAAAAGATTAATCTATCATGCTTTATAACAACAAAACGACAAAGTTTAACAAGTCATTTTGGAACGTAGCTATATAATAAAGTCGTATATAAAAACGTTGCACTGCTCATTTAAGAGTTTTCACTGCATTGTTCTACACAAAGTTAAGTAACAGTCAATTGAGAGCCCGACATACAGATATAACTCATTTACAGAAATTCTCCAGAAGGGTAACATGTGTAAGGTTAAAAAATAACGACAATAATTTCAATGTAAATGCGATTGTCACATTTAAAACAAAACGAACTCATGAAAAATTTTCATATCTTATTGATGATGTTAGATGTTGCGTATTTTGCATACTGATATAATTTTGTATGTCGGGAAGTTTGTATGATAACATCTGTTCACCATATGCGGTTTCGCAAGTAGGAACCTTCCAGATTTTTGTGTTTCGGGTTGGGTATATTGGAAATTTGATAGTTAGAGAAGCTAATTCAAAAAGGTTGCAAACATGTTTCTGTACTTCAGTTTTATAACTTATTCATAAACGATATTTATATAGGGCACTTGCGTGCAAGAAATTAAGACTAGAAAAAGAGGATTACTATGTTGATTATATTGAATGTTGCAGATTATTCGATTATTTTTTGTAACATAAGTATCTTGTTTAAATTGGAGTTTAGTAGTATTTCCCCAAACTATATGTTACAATGGTTTATAATAGAAAAAAATTAGAATTATCAATGCCTAATTTCACGTTCCTCGCTCTAATATAACGATGACGATGTATTAAGAAAACGATCCACGAGAGATTTAATAGAATAGAACTCACATGAGCGTCCCACATCATTCGAGCTGTAAATGTAAGGCCAAGTGTTTTAAAACGAGGCAAAATAATTATTTTGTAGAATTTAAAACTATGTCAGTGGCAATGTTAACATTCTTATTTCTGGGACGGAATAGAACACAGACTTAGATCTGTTTACATTGACTGTTAAGGCATTGGAGTGACTCCAGATATCTAATGTTTACAGAGTTTGATTAGCCCTATGTATTCGTTCGTGGCAGCACTTTCCTCCAAAAAATAAACTGGTATCGTCAGCGTAGACAACAAATTTAGCATTTTTGTTTATGTTGACACTATCGTTAATCTACTAATTAAGCAAAAAGACGATCCAGTATACTTCCTTGAGAAACGCCAGATACAATTGGTTTAATGTCAGAAGAATAACCGTACATTTTAACATATTGCTTACGATGTGCAAGGTAGGACGCAATGAGCTTTGACACTTATCCTCGAAATCCGTATGTTTCCAATTATTTTAATAAAAGGCTACGATTTAAAATGTGAAATGTTTTAGTGAAGTCAATGAAAATGCCAAGGGTAATTTTTTACTTTTTTAATTTCAAAGCTTTTCAAAATGTACTATTTTTGATCCAAAAGAGCAAGCTCTGTGCATTTATGAAAGCCAAACTGTGACGGAGTGATGATAGCGTTCTTATCTGAAAACTTTACCAGTCGTGAAAGCAAAAAGCTTTTCCAACCCTTATGAAAACACCGACAAAATTTAAATAGCTCTATAGATCCCCATGTAGTTCTTATCACCTTTTTTCAACCGCCGCCATTTGTTGAAAATGCCCGAGTCATTCGGCAACCTGGATGATGGTGCCACCCCATCGCACCAACCCCCAAGTTCGCAAAGCATGTCTCAACCTACGCCAAGTGACTCTAACCTAAACCAGCCAGCTTCAGATTCGTCAACGGAGCCAAGTACAGCTCGAAAGGCTTCCAACACTTCGTAGAGAAGCAGACGCTCGCCTCATCGACTAATTTATGATTTTCTTTCTTTCTAACTTTTGCATTGAATATGTGTGTGCGTGTGTGTGTCTACTCTATAATATTCTTCGGCAGTTTTGGTTTTTGTTTTACTTTCTCTAAAGACCCGATGATGTATCGGAGTCGTCGAGACGCTCGCACAGCGGCCGCAGCGCTGATGGAAGGAAAGCACGAGCCAATTCTTTTCTGGCTTCCACGCTATGTGGACGTGCGCAGTGCAGGCGTACAATACCAACAAATATTTTTGATTCTATTCTGAAGTGAATTAACCCTTTGTGAGACAGCGGGACTTGAGAGAACGGGTACGCCCGATAGAGTTTCTTGAGGCTCGTCGGACAACGGTGTTCCACTTTTTTGGCGTGGCGGCATTGATGAGTGGCATATGCAACTTTCCATTGGTTTACTTTCTTTCCATGAGATGGCACAAGGCTCAAAACATGTACAGTCGGCACGGAATGAAACGCGAACAGTGAACAGTGGGTGCATGGTTTTCGCTAGATGCTGCACCACCTGAACCAGATGGGAGCTGCAAGAAGATGGCTCCTCCTTCGGTGTGTTAGACCCTTGCTCAGTGCATCCAAACCTTCGGTGTTGCGTCTCTAGGTGACTCAGCGTGGGTCCAAAACCATGCGCTCTTTGTTCGCGTTTCATTCCGTGCCGACTGTACTTCAATTTGTCATTTGTTTTGAAAACACGCGACTGCACGTACACGTTTTTCGTGAAAGGAGTCTTTGGTCACTGAATGACTAGAGAGTTACCCTTGATGTTCCCCATGCTCTTAAACAAGTGAGAAATGAGCGTAAAATGTAGTATTACTTTCTCATAAAGACGAAGTGGTTTGTTTTTTATGTCGTGCTGGGACGTGTGAATTTGCCAGGCTTAGCAACAAGGTGTAGATGTGCCCGGTCGGGTGGGGATGCCTGTGTCGGCATGCTAGAGCAGCGTCTCAGCTGAAACTAGATGAAATAAGGCACTGCAAAGGCTGGGGCGCGAGAGCGTCTTGAAACGCGGTTTAAGTACCACAGAGCTCATGCGGTGGCTTTGGCATTGCCACGATGAGGGTGGCACGAAGAGAAGATGGCAGTGCTGCTTCACAAAGAGCAAGGAAGTCCAAATAGGCTTTCTTTGCTGCGTCTACGATGTTCCTCCGTGTATTGCGAGCTTCTCCTCGTTTTACTCGGCCAAGTGAACTGATATGAAGTGAACTCACCAGATTCTGTTAATTTTTTGGGTGGGCAGTGGGACATAGGCTATTTCACTTTAGCATGATGAGCGTGGTAGGTGTGGGACATAATTTGTCTTACCGATTGCACGTTAGAAATTTGTTCCAGAACAATAAAAATTTCTTTAAACATACTCTTTTTAGTTTAATTGAAGTTTCCTGCTGTAAAGTTACTGAGTATCCACGCCAAAAGTAATTGGAGTAGAGTAGAAATTACGCATTTGTAAAAGTAATTGAGTAAACTACTAACTACTGTAAAAAGTAGCGAGTTACTTTGAAGTTACTTTCGAAGTTACTTTTTTATATTTTTGTAGTAGCGAAATGAACAGCAGTTTTGATCTATGAAAAACCCTGCGAGCCTAAAATAAATGCAGTTATTTTATGGCTTGCGTTTTCACCAAAATAATTTATTCGCTCGCAGAAGCAATTGACTTTTAAAGTTCTTGATAGGAAGGTTTTCCCCTTTTCCTTCTAAAGACTTCCCCAGCCAAGCTAAACAGACGTTCCACCGACGCGCTGGGCTGGATGGAATGGCAGCGTTGAATTTGAGTGTGTCGGCATCTTAGGTGTCCATGACGCAACATGTGAGGTTTGCCTCGGGTAGAGGGTCTTCTATAACAAACTCTCCTCCCGTTTTCTTTTTTCTTTGGCAAGTTGAGATTGTTATGACTGGCCCATCTTCATTCCGACGACGTTCTGAGAGCTGAGCGAGCGCACCCGACCGTCGGTTCAAGTCTCGCGTCACGACGGACGACTGCGCGTCTCGTTGCAATGCTAGTGCTACGCTACTGAAAAAAAAATTGTTTTGGTTTAACAGAAGATGAACCAAAGTATACTTCGCCGCTGACGCCGGGTCCAACAAACAGATCTCCCATGAGTAACTCGCAATCCTCGCCGGCGACTACGGTATTCTGACGCGCTTGACACGCCTGACAAGTAAATCGTTTTTAACAGAGGGGAGGTCACCCTGGCATAGAAGGTCGGATTTAAGGACGTGGAGGATTACGCGAACAAGCATCGTCGCTCGTACCGCTGCAGCTGGAAGTGGGAACGTGCTCCCATGAACGGATTATCCGTGCCAGGGTTTGTGCGTGGGGACGTTCGATTTTGCAAAGGCGTATGCGCTGACGACGAGGCGACCATGGGAAGAGGCGCCCAGCTGCGAGGTCATTCCAGTGGCACCCCTCGTGGAACCCCCAAACCACTTGAGGTAGAACTCACTAAAGGCAGGCAACATGAAAACAACAACAAGCCTCGGAGTGTCCCCGTCTTTCACGGTTGCAGCCGGAGGCGCAGCTCCTGCGTGCATTACCGGATTAGGTCAATACCCCACCAAGGCTTGTTAATCATGTCTTCCTGCGTTCGTGCGCGCCGGTGTTATGCTTTAGCTGCTCGTAGCCACCTTGGCTCAAGGACGCCTGCGATGCAGTTTCTACGGCTGCCGAGTGTAAGTGCGTGGGAACCGAATGTGAGGGGGCCTTTTGTTCGGGAGTGCCACTTCATTTGCCGACGTCTTATTCATTTCTGCGCTCACAACGTTCGTGATGAGCAACATTAGCACTACATTTCGAAAGTAGTTAGTAATTTGAGTAGAAGTTACTTGAAAAAAGTAGTTAAATTAAACTACTAATTACCCAAATCAAGTTGTAATTGAAAGTTACCAAGTTACTCGGAAAAGTAGTTAAACTACAGTAGTTTGAGTAGAGTAGTTGAACTACGTCCAAGTCTGCGCCCTAGCTAGGAATGCGGAGAACACGTGGTTCACACAGTATAGACAATTGCAAGATGAGAATCTGGCCGCCGCCATGTCTGTGCTCGTGCGGGCAATTGCGTGCAATTACAAGTGTGTCAAAACTACGTTCACGCGCAGGCTGCACATGCTTGCACGCATGGGGCACCAGTGAGGCGCCATTCCTGCAGTTGTCGATAGGTAGTATTTACTGGCGGCTATTGGGCAGGAGATCGAACTATAGGGGGCGCTTTATCGAGCTTGTTGTCCCCACAGCCCGGTGTTTACCAACACAGCATAACAAATAAATTGAACCTCGTCATGCACGGTCTGGGCACGAACGCTTCGGTCTGACCAGTGCTTTGGTCGCACGAGGAGCGGTTTTCAAATCGTCATCTTCGATTTCTAGGATCAAAAACAAACAAGAAAATACGGTTTGTTGTCCCCACAGCTGAAGCGCACCGATAGAGGCGTGACTGTTCGATCTCCTCCCACGTGCTAACAGCGAACTTCCACAGTTTTTTTTTTTTTTTTTTTTTTGCAACGTGCATTTTGCATTATCAAGATTGCCGGTCGTAGCAGCCTAATAATGTTAGCTCGTTGTGAGCATGCGCTCTAAAGATCGTCCTCAAATATGGTGTCCAGTGAATGCCCTCTGTACAAGAAAGTATCTATAAAAGTAGCCGTCATCAGTAAATTCAGATAGGCTCGCAAAAAATGGAAAGGTTAAAGAGAAACTGCTGATTTAATGCAACAAAATGACGACCAGACAGGGAGCTTAGCGCTATTTCCTAGGATCCAGAGGCTTTCGTCGTAGACGGGTTTTATTCTCGCTGCCCTCCCAGGAACAATTATTTTCCAATTATGGTAGTTCAAATCCGCTGTATAAAACAGTGTCTAAGCTAATCATCAATCGAACATTTGGAGAGTTCAGAGTGGGACAGATTACAACGGCAGTTTATGAAACCGTGAACAGGATTACAAATCTTATCTAGGTAAAAAGCATTCCGGCATTATCGCAAATAATCGAAGGTTAAAAGAATAAAGAAGGTTGCAACCCAGCACGGATTTATTTCTGCTGTCGCCGATTTGTATGTGGCTTCCGTTATGTAAATTTTGCGACGGTGCAACTTTAAAGGAGCTGTGCAACGATTTTCACGTTGAAAGAATTTGCATCTTATACTTTTGACATCGTTTATCTTGTCACAAAGGATAGAAAACACATCTCCTTCCTTCTAAATGTTGCGAGTCCGCCGCGTAATCGCGAGGTAAAAATTAGAATGTTTCTCGACCTGCAGCCGCGAGCGGCAACTATGAGAAGCACGCGGCGTGACGTCAATGGGGGGACTTGCAAAAAGATAGGAAGTTGTGCAAATACCTGGTCGATTAAAGGTAATTTTTCTATAAATCTAGTCGTTTCAACATAAATATAAATGTGTCAGAAACCTGGTATCATCGACAAAACTTTGATTATGCGGAGTTTTAGTGGCGCCATCTATCCGAGGTCAACAAAACCGATAGCTACCGCGCTGCCGCGAACAGCCGCCAGAAGCCGGATGGGGACCGGGGCAGAGCCGGACGGGGATGGCCGGACCCGGATGAAACTTTGCTCCTGCGCAAGCACGTGGTCACGTGGTCTCGAGCAGGTGAGTTCTGGCTGCTCACTGATGGCTCTAGAGAGAGAGATTTTCACCGGAACCCCGCGCGTCCCCCATTCACGTCATAGCGCACGTGACTGGGCAGATGGTGAAGAAGATGAGAGGTGTCCAAAACCTCAATCTTTGTCAATTTTTAAAATAAAAACGAGGACACGCTGGGGTAAGCGGTTTTTTGTTCTTTACTTCAGAGAAATCGAGACACCAACTGCCAAATTATTTAAGCAAAGAACTGATATTGTTGCACAGCTTCTTTAAAGGGGTACTTCGACCGTTTATTTGAGCTACCCTAACAAATTGCATTTTCTGGATACCGGGACTTTTATCCTCACCGTATGCTTTTTATTTTTTCGAAAGTCAAAATAGCTATTGAGAAAACCGTAAATGAGGATGATGCCCAAAGCAACGCTCAAATTTCAGCGCGCTCTCCAGTGGTGTGACGTCATAAATAGCACAGACCTCCAAGTTGAGCAGGTAGTCTTATGGTGAATTCCACACGCAGATCCGGAGCGCTTTCCGAAATCCGCGAGAGAGGCAAAATTCCGCTCCGTGAGACCCGCTCCGAATCGACGAGGGGAAGATAAACTCGCATCCTGGGAGCGAGCTTCCCCCCGCTTCCCCCTCGGCCCTTCAAAATGGCCTCTGCTCGAACTTGGCAAGCCCACGAACGTCTCAGCCGACTGATCTTTCCGACGACCAATGACAACTGTCATTGTTTAGCTGCAGAAATAACACGCGACACAGGCCGGGCGAAAATGTCCGTACAGTGGAGCCCGTGTCACAAATAACGAGAAAGACGTCCGCGTTCGCCACCGTCACATACCTTTCGGCCGCCTCGAAGCGGCGGGGCATGCACAGCGATCGCCATCGGTGGAGTTCAGATTAAAGTGAAAAAGGATATCACGTATGCGCTCTGTCAAGTTCCGGATAGATCTGTGAAATCCCGCGGAGCAAGTTCGGCGGGGTCGGAGGCGCTCCATGGAGCGGGTGCTGCAAGAGATCTATACGAGCGGAGGATGACACACTCAAGCCAGATCTGCGAGCGGAATATGCGTGCTCGAAATGGAGCGCTTTTGGAGTGCTCGAGATCTGCGAGCGGAATTCACCATTAAACAAAATGTGTCGAGCGTTTTTTTTTTTTTGCGCTTTGCAGTGAATGTTATTTTAATGATTCTTTCCCCACAATTAAACGTCTTGTAACCAGTTGAGGACGTGGTTTACTGCCCACTTAGTACCATTTCTGTCGTCTCACTTCAGTGTTGCCAGTAAAGGCTGTCGGTCTCAGAAACACGATGAGAACGAAATTTAAAAATTCAATAACGTTGCGAAATATTTTTTTTCACGCAATACTTGGGTGGCGAAAACAATCCCTGGAGAAGGGGAACAAGGGGGACAGAGGACAAACACAAATTTCCAAACGCTGCTAGGTGACTGGTGCGCCACCGAAAAGATCCGCCTGGTCCAGGACCAGGCGTATTTTTTCGGTGGCGCGCCAGTCACCTAGCTGTGTTTGGAAATTTGTGTTTGTCCTTTGTCCCGCTTGTTCCCCTTCTCCAGGGATTGTATTCGTCATTCTTGTCCAGCTCGCTTGCACCTTTGGAATAATTGCATTATCGTCAATACTTGACTGACTAGTAGAGCCGTGTCTATCGGTCTGTTGAGCCAATTTTGAGGCATATCAGAGACCCTAAAAAATCGCTGGAGCACCATTTCAAGCGCCTAAATTTCAAGTAAGCGTACACTAAAGCTTCGCGCGAGAATGGGAATCTGGCGTATGCTCGTGGAGCGCAAAAGACACGAAATAAGCAGCGATAAAATCTTTCTCACGTGTTGACATCTGCCCCCATGATAGAGTGAACGCCTGCTTGCAAGTAGGCGCAGAAGATGGCGTCAAAGTCTTTTTGTACATTGCGCGTCCCCACCAAACGCCTTAGCAGACTGGCCTGGGCTTGCAACGGTCCATTTGGGCGCCTGAGAGCCACTCAATCGACGCTTCAGAGGAATGGCACTTGCGCCATTATGGTTCGTCAAATCATCAGTCCTCTCCTCCTTTGCAAGTCGCCCTCGCTCTCGCAAATGAGCCCCTCCTGCGACAACGATCCGTCAGTGCTTCCTTTTCTTGTTGCTGGTGCGTGTGAGTTTTCGGGTCGTGCGCCCAAGTTATGCGCCGTTAAAAGGAAAGAGACGGATGCTCTGTTTTCCGTCCCTCAATTCGTTCTTCGGTTCTAATGAAAGACCCGCCACGACTGTTTGTATTGCTTGCTAAGCGGAGAGGAGTATGATGCAACCTTCCTACAAGACGTTCGCATGCAGGCACGCTGTAAAAGCTAGTCTGGCTACCCTGGATGAAAAATAGTGCGTTTGGGCGCATATCCGGCAACAGTGGGCACGACTTAACAAGGCATTACATCAGACGGGACCCCAGCCAAAGGATAGCGGCGCTCAGAGCCCGTACCATGCAAACGTCTCCCAGATGACTCTTCATCTGTTCCCTTTATTTTGTTTAAAACAGAACCCTTTCAAATGCGTCTATGGAATACTTGAACCTTACATGTTACCGAATTACGAGTCTTTTATCATTTTACATCGTTCATAATTTTGCTTTGTTTTAATTTTGTTCCCTAGAAGGAGTAATCGTACGAGTAATTGGACACATTTTCGAGTCATCGTTGTGGCTTCAACAGGGTTTCTTTCGGGAGTCATTAAAATTTCTTTTTCCACCACCATACACGACTGAAGAATCTATATATTTCGGAACATTCATCTGAATGCGGATATACATGTAAACTAAAACGTTTTGCATGTAGCAAATATTAGTAGCACAAACTCTTGCATGTAATGTAAGAAGAATACTCTTATAATCCTGTCACCTAAACACCTAGTACGAAAATTTACGCAGCAATACGGTGCGTTAGGCATAACCAAAGAAAACAGCTCCGGAAAAACACACGGACGAGGAATAAAGACAGGACAAAACACGCAAAAAAACAAGAAGAAAAAAACGATGGCTTGTGAAGGGAGCGAACTAAATATATTTTGATCGAAGGTGATGACGATTGTAAGATATGACCTTTTCCCGGTAGTTTATCCAAAGATAAAGAGAGCAAAATATGAAACGGGAGATTTAATCTTGACTAATTGTCCTTCTGGTTTACTCTTTTGCGTCCGCCATTTGTGCCCTCTCGTGTCGCAACCCTGCTGTGCAATGAATCGCGGCCTCGCAGTCTCCGGCAGCGTGCATACGTAATTGTAAACATGCTACGGTGACGGCTGCCCCGTCTAAGCTTTTTTTTTTTATCGGCGGAGCGTATGTCGCAGGTTTTGCTTTTAAAAAAGCCATCGAACTGACGCTATGACGGTGCTATGGTGGCTAGAAGGAGAGGTGGCAGCGTTGGCCACTGCGGGGTGTAGCAGCGGCGGTGCTGTTGTCGAGTCACTTAATGGTGAATTCCGCTCGCAGATCTCCAGCGCTCCAAAACCGCTTCATTTGGAGCGCGCGTATTCCGCTCGCAGATCTGGCTTGAGCTGGTCATTTTTCCCTCGTAGATCTCTGGCAACGCCCGCTCCACGGAGCGCCTCCACGGAGCGCCTCCAACCCTGCCGAACTTGCTCTGCGAGATTTCACAGATCTTTCCGGATGTTGACCGAGCGCCGTACGTCATTTCCTTCTAAATCCGCAGTGCGCATGCGCGGCGATTTTGGCGAGGTCGGCGGGCTCGGCGGGCCGGTCGGGCAACGGTCGGGTCGTCGAGTTGGATCTGTTCGGGTGCGTCGGTTGTTTACGTGGGATTGTGACGGCTCGAACGCTTCTTACCTCGCGTGGAAGCCTCAGGGATACAAAGCCGGGACTGTGGAGCGTGGTAAACCGTAAGCGCTGACATCTGTGATCGTGAGAGGAAGAACAAGAAAAAAAACGACAGAGTATCCAGAGGCATACGCAAGGTTAGGCCTGTTTATTCTGCAGCCAATGATTGTTTACCTTTTACACTGCATTCCGCCGGCGTTTTCCCGCGCAATAAAGCAAGAAGAGATTAGGCAACGACCGTGCAAGTGATGGTACGTTACCTCTGTGTTTATTAAAGTCTTACCAGAAATGTGAACTCCACCGCTGGCAATCGCTGTCCGTGCGCCGCCGCGTCCCGCCGCTTCGAGGCGGCCGAAAGGTATGTGACGGTGCCGAACGCGGACGTCTTCGTTATTTGTGACATGGACGCCGTGGTACGTATAATTTCGCCCGGTCTCTGTCTCGTGTTATTTCTGCGTCGGAAAAATCTGTCGGCTGTTGGTCGGCTGAGGCGTTGGTGGGCTTGTCAAGTTCGAGCAGCGGCCATTTTGAACGGCGGAGGTTGAAGCGGTGGGGAGGGGTGTGGAGGAGGTCGCTCCAAAAATGCAAGTTTATCTTCCACTCGTCGATTCGGAGCGGGTCCCACGGAGCGGAATTTCGCCTCCTCGCGGATTTTGGAAAGCGCTCTGGATCTACGCGTGGAATTCACCATTAGACCGGTCGGTTTGCCGGGCGACCGCCCTCGTGCGCGCTGCAAGGCCGGCGGTTCGGCCGTTGTCGGTGGCATTTCATACACAGAATAACGGAATTCGGTATTTGTGGCATATTTGTTCGTTCCAAATGTCCCACAATAGCAAAACGCTTATTTGAATTTGCACGCACAAAAAAAAAGGAGATATGAGAGACAGTACGCTCACGCGAAATACGGGTTCACTTCGTGGAACGAGGGCCGATTCTTCTTTTTTTTTTTAATGGTTGCTAATTTATTTACACGTGGACGTACATTCAGTTGATGCTTTTCTGAAGAGCTAGCCTCTTATCTTGCTCTGAAAGGTGTGCTAAAATACTTGCTAAGGGAATTTCTTAAAATACGCGCACACAGCTTCGTTGTGCATCTCATCTCGAAGCAAAGCAGGTGGTAAGATAGCATGGACATTAGAAAGGTACAAAAATAAGGACATGGTGTGCTGGGCTTAAATACAATGCTCATTTCTTGAATGAACAAGAGCTCTAAAAAATTCCCTGTGATAAATTTAGAGCGTATGAGCTACGTAACGCGACGAAGCTTCAAATAGCGCATTCGCCTCCTTCTTCCTTCTTTCGCCTTCTTTTCCGCTTGGACCAGAAAATGCAGCCTAGTTACCGCATAAAACATGATGAGGCTGTTGCTCACCTCCTTGCTATGTTCACTGCAACCAATCGCGCCCAGCCTATTTCTTGTCGGAGAAGAAATCAGGTCCATTACGCTATTTTACTTTCGCTTGTTCAAGCTGAAACAGTAGGTGAACGAGTTTTCCATATTTGTAACGAAGGCTTGGAGTTCCGGAGAAGGATAGAGCAGCCCCCTCGTCGACCTCTTACGTCAAGCAAGCTTCTGCGGGAAGTTCAGAGCCAGCTGGCAGAAGCAGCACTCTTGAGCACTTGTCGCATTTGCCCTTCTTAAGCATTTTGCGCGCAACATAGCCTGTGACATAGTCGATAATACGAGAGTAACTGCTTGATGAGACGGGGGGAGCAGCTGTCATCGGCAAAGATATCGCGCGACACGAGAAGTTCGTGAACTTCATTCAAACGTCGATTGTCCATAAGCTCATCAAGCTTCTTCTGACTTTCCTTTGGGTTCTTGTTGGTTACATAGAGTAGGCTTTTTATCAGTGCGGGCGAGACATTCCCATTTGCAGGGGCATTTGCTAAACTCCAATAAGCCAGACGGTTTGCTGAAAGCAAGAACTTGTTGGAGTTGGATGGTCATTTCTCTGCTTGGGAGGTTTGTCCATTCTCACCTGAGTCGTGAGGACGCGTCAAAGTGACTTTGGACGTGCTCTGGACGAAAGAAACACGACAAATGCTGTTTAGAATCGGAACAAGTCGCAGCGTTGCCGCTCGAAACAAATCTAAGAAGCTACGCGCGCGCCACCTATCGTTAGCATTAATAACTGATACACGCCCCGCCGTTCGCTGCCCGCCGTGAAGCTTCCACCTTCCATTCTAGCCACCATAAAAGGGCATTGCTAAATCACTTGCGCTTGATTACAAACCACTCATTATTGTTTTTTTTTTGTTTTTTTTTCATTTCGTCGTCACTTTGGCGTGTAAAGGCAGAACCAAAAAGGCAGAAGCAGTTATGATATTTGCTGTCAACTGCTCTCGAAACGACCGAGTCAGCGACACGGAAACTACGATGTGCTTTGCTCCGTTCTCAGCGTAAGGTCACGGCTTCGCATTCCACAAGGGAAACGTGTGCGCGCTTATCGCCTTGGCTCCCCTGTCTGCTGAAAAGGAAATAAGATTAGGACAGTGTGTCTCACGGTTCAATTTCATTGTATGAAGGTTTATAAAGCTGAAGATTGCATCTGATTTTGAACCGAATGATCCGAGCAGATACACAGCCGACGCCTCCCCAAAACTCGCGTGCCTGCTGCAGATGTGAAGCAATGGAAAGAAATACCCAGAAGCAAAGACGTCAAGGACACCGGCAGCTCATATCCTAGGACCTAGGGCAAACACGAAAGCTGCGAGTCTAAATTGCGCAAAAAACACCGATCTAGCATGTTGGAACTTAACCCGAGACTGGGGTAGAAACAGAAACTTAAAAGTAGAAGGGACAGAGACAAGTGAAGAAGCCAGGTTTTACCAGCAGTTACATGTTGCGGCGCTCGGCGGAAGGGCAGCCTAGGAGGCGCTAGCGTTGAAATGAGAGAGGGAGAGACTCGCCGAGAAGAGGAAAGAGCGAGAGATTCTCGAGGGAAAAAGGGCTTTTAGCTACTTACTAATGCGGCGCTGGTACTGGCGCAGTAAATATTTTCGGCAATAAAGAAAACAGAAATGGTCATGGATGCAAAAGTATAAATGCATTCGCACTTGCCCTCGCACTCCAATATATCTGCGTGACATTTTGGCATCTTTTCCACAAGGTAAAGCCCGTTGAATATGTCCCACTAACGAAGGTCATAGAACAACCGCCCATGACACTAGCACAGATTTTCGCTTTGCTGTGCCTGGTGGAGGCCTGTCACGATTTTGGAATAAATGAGCATCTTATTCCCTACTTATTGCCTGCAAATGCCGCAAGAATTAGTCGAGACATGTGGCTTTGTTTACCTATTGTTTCCTATGGGGCGTGCGGTTTGCTTGTGTGGGCGCTAACTCCCTTCCCCTGCCCCCTTCCCCCAAACAAAAGGAATAAAGTACTGTTTTTTTAGATGTCTAGATAGTACACGTAACAAAACAATCCCCCCCCCCCCCCGAAAAAAAAATAGCGGGGTGATTTCATCTGAACTCAAGCACGAATTTAAGGTCGAATATTTAATTTTGACGAAGAAAATACATGTTTTGGCGCAATTCCTATACTGAAAGAAGACGCAAATGGCAATTTCGTCGGATTTTTGTTCTCAAGTTATGGACCGTTGAAGCGGCCAAGGTGAAAATTGACGTTTTTCCAGCTCATCGGAGGCGCCATATTCCACTCCATCCCTTTTCCCTACTTTTTACGCTACATCAATATAACTTTTTGGGATCACTCTAGACATAGGCTTTTTCTGATAATTAAGCGTCTAGGTCATAACATTCTTAATGATTTTTATTTTATTTGTCAAACCGCCTCTCTGCGACGATATTTGACGACGTTCAGCAAGCTGTGCTGTGTGACCTAATCAACGTATTTTTATAATCTTTATATCACCGTAAAGCTCCAGTTAAGCACTTTCTTTGAGTATATTTTCAATTTTTGCAGTAATTATATAATACGCTACATGTGCCTGAAAAACGAAAATTTCGAAAAACTGGCAAGTTTGGAGTCCATTTTCTAAAAACAAACCACTTTTTATTTTTTTATTTTTATCCACAGTTAGTTATTATAGTAGTCTATCAGAAACTATCAACAGAAATTGTAAAATATTGTTTGTATAGCCGCTATTAAGACTCGAATCTCGTGCTAAGAGAGTTTTGAACGGGACTTCGCACAGGCGTTCTGCTGAGCAGAATTTTGGCCAATGTGAGGTTTTCTATTTATCGTTAGCAGTTACCTCAATATCCAACCATCAACATTAATAAAATTTGGAGTAATGTACTTAAAAATATTTACTTCGAAGTCCGTATCCACAAGTGCGGGCACAGCGCTTACTTCCTCCCAATACAGGGGAATGCAGTTCGTTAGAAAAGTCCTCTGGGTCCTTTTGCTTTCGTCTTTGAGTTTGAAATACCGAACTTGACATGTAATTGTCATATTTTCTAGGTCAAACAGATATGGAGTGCATATACATATGTGCGGTTTAGTATCTGACGCTTAGAAAGTACGGTTTATTTTCTGCGCGTACGGACTCTTTCGTAAAATAACAAGCATTTCGTAGCGTGTAAGGCTTCAAACGTGTTAGTCATGTGTTTATGTTTCATTTCTTTTTCAGCGATTCATGCCGGGTTACTTAGACTTTTTCCTCTTGACTTAAGTTGGTACGGGAGTCTAGGTGTTACGTATCCTCTCCATCAATACATAGGGCGAAGCTCACACACCTTGCAAATCACACCAGTGCCAAGTAAATAAATATTCTTGGGATAAATATTGTTACTTTACTGGCCCTTACGCTCAAATATTGAGGTAAGTATTAACATTAAACAGAAAACCTTACCTAAGTCAAAATTCTGCTCAGCTGAGCGTCTATGCGAAGTCCCGTTCAAAACTCTCACAGCACGAGATTCGAGTACTAATAGCGGCCATAGAAAAATATATTACAACTTCTGTTGGTGGGTCCTGGCAGACTACTATATTACCTAACTGTAAATAAAAAATGAAATAAATAAAAGGTGGGTATTTTTACAAAATCGACTTCAAACTTGCAAGTTCTTCTAAGAAAGACTTGCAAGTTTGAAGCCGATTTTCTAAAAAAGACCCACCTTTTATTTATTTCATTTGTTGTTTACAGTTAGGTAATATAGTATTCTGTTAGGACCTACCAAGAGAAATTGTAATATGTTGATTGTATGGTCGCTATTAGGACTCGAATCTTGTGCTGTGAGAGTTTTGAACGGGACTTCGCATAGACGCTCAGCTAAGCAGAACTTTGACCTATGTGAGGTTTTATATTTAATGTTAGTACTTACCTCAATATCTGAGTGTAAAAGCCGGTCAAGCAGCAATATTTATCCTAACAATATTTATGCACTTTGCACTGGCGTGATTTGCAAGGTGTGCGAGCTTCGCCCTACGTATTGACGGAGAAGATACGCAACATCTAGACTCCCGGACGAACTTAAGTCAAGAGGAAAAAGTCTAAGTAACCCGACATGAATCACTGAAAATAGAAATGAAACCTAAACACATGACTAACACGTTTGAAGCCTTACACGCTACGAAATGCTTGTTATTTCACGAAAGAGTCCGCACGCGCACAAAATAACCCGTACTTCCTGAGCGTCAGATACTAAATCACACATATGTATGTGCACTGCATATCTGTTTGACATAAGAAAATATGACAATTACATGTCAAGTTCGGTATCTCAAACTCAAAGCCGAAAGCAAAAGGCCTTAGAGGAATTCTCTAACGATCTGCATTCCCCCGTATGGGAGGAAGTAAGCGCTGTGCCCGCACTTGTGGATACGGACTTCGAAGTAAATTTTTTAAGTACATTACTCCAAATTTTATTAATGTTGATGGTGGGATATTGAGGTAACTGCTAACGATAAATAGGAAACCTTACATTGGCCAAAATTCTGCTCAGCAGAGCGCCTGTGCGAAGTCCCGTTCAAAACGCTCATAGCACAAGATTCGAGTCTTATTAGCGCCTATACAAAACAATATATTACAATTTTTGTTGGTAGTTTCTGATAGACTACTATATTAAATAGCTGTGAATAAAAAATTAAATAATAAAAAGTGGGTGTTTTTAGAAAATAAACTCCAAACTTGCCAGTTTTTCGAAATTTTCGATTTTCAGGCACATGCACCGCATTATATACTTATTGCAAAATATTGAAATTATACTCAAAAGAAAGAGCTTTATTGGAGCTTCACGGTGATATAAAGATCATAAAAACATGTTGATTAGGTCTGCTGAACTTCGTCAAATATCGTCGCAGAGAGGTGGTTTGACAAGTAAAATAAAAATCATTTAGAATTTTATGACCTAGACGCTTAATTAGCATAAAAAAGCCTATGTCTGGAGTGTTCCCAAAAAGTTATATTGATGTAGAGTAAAAATTAGGGAAAAGGGATGGAGTGGAATATGGCGCCTCCGATGAGCTGGAAAAACGTCAATTTTCACCTTGGCCGCTTCAACGGTCCATAACTTGAGAACAAAAAATCCGACGAAATTGCCGTTTGCGTCTTCTTGTCGCTCAGAGGCTGCGAGTGTTTGCAGAATTGCGGTTCGACGAGTCGAGAACTTAGGGCATGTCACCAGAAAATATTCGGTCGTCTCGGAAGCGTTACATGGCGCGCCAACGCGGTTGTAAATGGTTCCCGACTGGTTGAGTATGGCGCAAAGTAAACGGTCGCGTCTCAGAAGTGCTAGCGACACGTTGTGTGTTCGCGTGGGATCTCCTGCTCGTCTGCGGCCTGTTCATAATAAGAAAACTGGTTTCTTGCAACTCTCGCTACCATCGCTCGCCTATGGCTCGATTGGCTATGTGCCTCAGTGTGTGGGAGATGGGCCCAAGTGGCAGGACACAGTAGTCCTGTAGGAAACAATTTTCGCTAATGAGTCAGCACGAACGTGGCCTGGTGGTGGCGATACCTGTATGACCAGGGCACAGGAGGATTGTACGTCCGCTTCAACTCCACTTTGAGTTAGGACGCGTAAGTATTTCTTGCTGTGGCTTACCACCACGTCGATCGTGGCCCCATGAAGGATCACTTGGTGGTGGGTAAGACACTTTCAGTTTTAATGCGTCGATGCTGGAAACAACCGTGTCAGGTGAGTCAGTATGTGTGTTGTTTGTTTTGTTTTTTTCGCTCAAACGTTGCGTGTCCGCCGCCTGTGCCTGAGTCAGCCAAAGCGTTTCTATAGAAAATGACGCGTCGCTGGCAGTTTTCTACCTGTCTTTGGATGCCGTAGCTCCTGGGAGACTTGCAGTCACTCGGCGCAGCCCCAGGGATGACAGGCAACTTACTGGTTCTTGCAATGGTCGCCACTGGAAGATAAAGTTATTCAACTAATTCAGGCACTTGGAGCAGTACCGGCGTGCGTGTTCAATAGGAGCAGTGACCGTGTGGCAATTATCTGATACTGATAGAGCAGATCAGGGCGTCACAATACTCATATTGAACACAGATGAAGAGCGAACGCTTTCTTGGGTTCCGAACACGCTTCCACAGCACAGGCTTATACACCGAAGCAGTGTTTTTAAACCCGTTTAATATGACGCAAACTGAGGTAAAACAAAGCGCGTTTTTCTTTATTTATCGTAGCATGCGTGTATGTCGAATCCCATGGCATACATTTATTTACTCGCAGTGCCTAAAGGCTCCGGAATATAGCCTAGAAAGGAATCCGAATTTTCACCGGGGGTTGATAAACGCGTGGTATTTGATTATTAGCACACAAAACAAATCTGCTCATTATAGAAATGCTCCAGTTGAATGTGGACCCCATGGGCTCGGTAAGAAACTGTGCGAACGTCTCACAGTGTCAGGAACCAGTGACGAGACTACATTTCTTCCGCTCCAGTTTAAACTATTATTATCAGCCTCAAGACAAAACTTCAAAAGTTGAGTCATGGGCGAGTTGGTATATACTTCGAAATTAAAACAGCGCGAAAAGACGAGGACCAGACAAAGAAGTGACACGGACGAAGCGCTTCGCTTCGTCCGTGTCCCTTCATTGTCTGGTCCTCGTCTTTTCGCGCTGTTTTTAAATACAAAACTTAGAGAACCCCTCCGCCATGACCTCTGAATACCATCAATATAGACCATCACGCCGTAGCTTCCATCGGAAACGCTATCTCTCTTCAGTTGGACTTAAAGGGACACTGACAGGGTATTTATGCTCGCCGAGGTTTTTAGTTGTACGTGACATATGAGAGCCCAACTACCCAGAGCAAAATTTGCGGCTCGAAATTCGGTTTCTTTCTACCCGAAAACCGCCGATCGAGAACTGGCCGGTTTGAGTCGCGCTTACTCTCTTTCCCGTGGTCACGGGCCGTTTTCCAAGGTTTCGACGCGACCACCAAATTTAATCAAACTCGTGGGTCATTGAAGGCACAGAGTCATTATTAAAAATAGAAAAAATCATGAAACCCATTTTTTGTGGCTTCCAAAAAGCTGCAAATACGTTGATTGAAAAAAAGGTAGCACAGACAACCGGAAGCATTCTGTGCGTTCACTGCATAATTCTCAACATGGCGTCGTTTCGCGTATCGTGGGACTATCGGATGGCAGCGGACGACGGGAGTTGGACCTCTACTTCAGAGCTGTTGTTCACGGTACCGGCGAATTCTGTCTTCCGTCGAAAGCGAAATTTTGAACCGATCAAAAAAACTGATATTCATCCCGTACGACACGCCCGACCAGCAAGCCAATTGCACGAAGAAGTCACCGAGCCGTCGTCCCTTCTCATGGCTGAAGACATCGCTCGCTCAAACGTCAAGCACGAAGTGCGTACTTCGAGTTGAATATGCACGCGTATGATTTCTTTACGAGGTGCGAATGTGGCCTATGCGTGGTGCTGCCCGACTTCAAGCCGGGAGTGCTTGTATTGAAGGGAAATCGGCAGCAAACTTCCGACATACAGTCCACCTGCTCTATTTCTACGCATGAAAGAATTCCTTTGGTAGCTCAGTGGAAAGACGTTCGATTCACACGCAGTGGGCACGGGTTCGTTCCCCGGTGTAGGTGTGCCATTTATTTTTGTCAAGCATTTTGCGATGTTTACATTTCTTTTTTAACAATTATTACTTAAAGAAATACAATTGTTGTGGACGATACGTCGCTGAACTAAAAGGTATGGGATTCCATTTTTGACACCTGCGAACTCAATGTAGTCACTTTCCACAAAAAGCAAGGAGCATATGAATCGGGTAGTGGCCGATCTTTCAGAAAGTTGTGCACTCTGCCGCACAATGCCACTTTCAGATGGAGGACATGTGAGGCAGCTCTTCACGCTACATCTTGAAAGTATTCTTTTGGAGCCGATCATGGGAATTCACCACGGGCACTCACTACTCATTTCCAACACTTAAATGTACAAAACAAGTCATCTTGAAGTACAGAACAGCGAGCGGAACAAACTGTGATGAGAGCATCCGCATCGCGAGATGCATCATCGACGATTCACGCGCCAGCCCGATGTTCGAGAGGCTTCACGTTCAACCTGTTCAACCATGTAACCGTTCCTTTACTTAATTAAACGGATCTGTACGTCACCTTAGTCGTCACATGGTGTCAGAAGTCGCCACAGACGTGACAGAAGGAGCGCCGAGACTCAAGTAGAGCCCATCGAGCAAACGTGAGGCAACCGGCCGAAGCCGACACCGACAATTCAAGATGGCAGACAACGGACTCCTACCACCGAAGCCTCTGGAGGTTTCATCGCAGTCTCCGGTTACGTGGGACGACTGGCTCCAAGCGTACGACTGGTATGCAAGTGCAGTTTCGATGCACAAAAAGACGGCGGAGGTCCAGGTCGCAAACTTTATGACAGTAATCGGTCCGGAAGCACAGAGCATCTACAGAACGTTCTCGCTCACCGAAGAAGAAAAGAAAGACGTCGAAGCGGTGAAGCGGAAGTTCAAAGAGCATTTCATACCGAAAACGAACCTGGCGTAGGAGAGGTACAAATTCAACAAAATGAGGCAGGAAGGAGAGACCTTCACCGAGTTTTTGACAGCAGCAAGACTGCAAGCCAAGAAATGCCAATACGGTGACTTGACTGGACGAGCTCCTGCGACACCGCCTCATTGTGGGTATAGCAAATGACGAAGTCCGAGAAAAACCACTCGGAGATCCGGCAATCGACCAGGAGAAGACTATCCACATTTGCAAAGCCAGCGAGCAAGCTACGCAACAGCTGAAAGAAATCGCCGCGAAGGAAACAGTGACAAAGCTGGACGCAATCGCGACCAACACAAAGAAAAAATGGCAGCAGAAAGCAGCTGCTCAGGCAGAACAACCGCAGCAGCGACAGTGCAACTACTGCGGTGGAACTCAACGCAAAAGAGAGTGTCCAGCGTATCGGAAGACATGCAACTCTTGCAAAAAAGTGGGCCAATTTGCATCTGTGTGCAAATCAAGTAAGAACCAGCAAAAATCGGTGCATGACGTTGAGCATGACGACGATGACACAGGCGAGATGTATATCTCCGAAGTCACAACCCCAGCCCGCACGGAAAAGAATTCTGATGATGACTGGTATGAAACCGTACAGTTTCAGTGTGGTACGTCAGTCAAGATAGAGCTTGATACAGGTGCACAGTGTAACGTGCTGCCATGCAAGACTGCCAGCAACTTAGACCTGACAGTAACTTCATCACCAGTCAAGCGCATAGTGTCATACACTCAACACAAGCTCTCAGTATTGGGAGAAGCTCGAAAGACTTGCATCGTGAAAGGGAAAGCGGAAAAAATCAAGCTCATTATTGTAGATGGACAAGTAGCACCAATTCTAGGCAGAAACGCCTGTGAAAAGCTCGACCTTGTGAAACGCATCAACCGCATAGATGCCGAAGACGACATCTGCAAGGGCATGGGATGCCTTAAGGGGTACGTGTACGATGCAGACCTCAAGGAAACAGAAACGGAAATACCAAACAGACCGCCAAGAAAGGTGCCATATGCGCTCATGGACGACGTAAAGAAAGAGCTCGACAACATGGAGGAGCAAGGAATAATCAGAAAAATTGACGAACCAACACCTTTCTGCAGCCAAATAGTCCTGGTCAAGCAACGCGGCAAACTTTGTATTTGCTTCCATCTGACCGACCTGAACAAAGTCCTCTTACGAAGACACTATACACTGAAGACGCTGGAAGAGATTGCACACAACACATGGAAGTCTTAGCTATCGTCCCGATGTCACAAAGTACACTAGAAAGTTCAAGGAATCCCTACAAGATGATGACTCATTGCAAGACGTACTGCAAGCTACCATGAATGGATGGCCAAACGACAACAAGATGACAGAGACCATGAAGCTGTTCTCGCCCATTCGGGATGAGCTCGTTGCGTACGAAGGACTACTCCTTCGAAGCGACAGAATCGTCATTCCAAAGACATGGCGCAAGAGAGTCCTGGAACGGGTTCATGACGGACACCTGGAAATTTCTAGCTGTCTGAAACGAGCACGAGAATCAATCTACTGGCCGGGCATGTCGGAAGACATCAAACGCCTGGTGCTTTCCTGCCCCACCTGTGAGTCCTCCAAACAGAAGAAACCACCGAGCGGACCTCTGATGATTGAAGAAGTGCCCAAGCTCCCATGGGAAAGGGTTGCTATTGACCTGTTTGACTTCAATGGGAAGACAAACATAGCTATCGTGGACAGCTACTCTGGCACATTGACTACAGTGAGTTACGAAATGCCTCATCAAGTGAAGTCATCACAGCCCTCAAGCGATGGTTTTCAACTCGCGGCATCCCAAGGATTCTGGAATCTGACAACGGAGCATGCTTCGTTGCACGCGAATTCCAAGATTTCAAGAGAAAGTGGGGATTTGACCACGTTACCTCCAGCCCGAGGTATCCGAAATCCAACGGCTTGGCTGAACGTGCCGTGCAAGTTGTCAAGAATATACTGAAGAAGTGTACAGAAGACGGAAGTGATGAACAACTAGCTTTCCTAAACTTACGGAATGTTCCACGCGATAGAGAATTGGGATCGCCAACACAGCGACTGTTCAGTCGGCGTACAAGAACGACCATTCCACTCAGTGAGACGTTATTCATCCCCAACATTGTGGAGAACGTACAACTGAAAATGACCACCGAGCGACAAAAACAAAAACATTACGCTGACCAGCATTCGAAAAGAGCACCTGGGATGAAAGCCGGTAACAAAGTTCGGATGTGGGAAGACAATCGCCACTGGACTCCCGGAGTTATCGTAAAGAGTGCATCCACGCCTAGGTCATACTGGGTTCGAACAAGAAGTGGACAATACCGACGCAACACTTCAGTTATTCGTCCAACACAAGCAGACTGGGAAACTCCACGAACATGTGTTTCGCGAGCCCAACACAAGACCCGAAGGCCTCAAGTGGAACCAGTGTTGTACGGAACGGCGTTCCAAGGAATGGCGTTCCTGGAACGCGTTCCTTTTGGAGGAACGAAGGAACGCCGCCGTTCCATTTTGCATGGCTGGAACTAGAACGGGAACGCGTTACATTTTTACTGGAACGGAAAGAGTAACGGCGTTCCTTTTTTTGTCCAGTGGGGTAATTATTTTATTTCTAACAGGGAAATTTTGAAAGTACAAAAACAATATTTTTATGAAGTGCAGGATCTAGTCAACTTTTGGCTACTAATCTTGTGGATTATTTTGTGCGGTTATCGCTTGCTAACAGTTTCGGGTGCAGAAGAGCTGGTGGACATTGATTCTTTTTTGAGTGCCCGAAACTGCAATACACAAAGCAAAACTTTTAGTCGTAGGAAAAGATAAAGAAAGAGGGTAGTTTCAAACTCAACCACTTTCTTTGGTCCCACGAATCCTCATACACCCAGAAATCTAAGGCCGACTACTGCCATTTCTGAACTTCATAACGAGACCTACAGTTACAAAATCACAGGTTGCCGGACATCGAACGCACCCTTGTATCCCAAACATTAATCACTAAAAAATACAAAAGAAAACTTTTTTTTACTTGTGTATGAATAACAAATTCAACCTTCACAAAGAAGTATTTGTAGTTTTCAAGACTGACCTACCAAATGCCCTACGCTCTCTTTCAATTGCTCGTCTTGCGGACAGTAATATCGAAAAACAACTATTGTTAAGTTCTAACATTGGACTTTGTTAAATTGAAACGTTTGAGATTGTTTTAAAATGCTCGTGCAATGTGGGGTAAAAGTACATTCGGCTCGTCTGAATCGTCCACTACTAACCAGAATATGGTTAAATCTGAGATTTTTAACTCAAATATATCAACAAATGAAACCCTGCTTCCGCTTGTTTTCTTCTCCTGGTGCCTTTCCATCACGACATGCAGACTCGTATACTGCCTAATAATGGGACAGATAAAAAAAAAACTCTGCTTGATTGAATTAAATATGGTAATCAGCAAAATATAAATGTAACGTATATGTAACGATACGTTCCATTTTTAAACTGTAACGGGAACGAGTTTTTTTTTCACAGATGGAACTTGTAACAGGAACGCGTTCCAAAAATCAGAAGGAACGAGGAACTGGCTTTCGTTCCTTTTTTTTTCAGGAACGTGTACAACACTGAGTGGAACTACTCTACCAGAGCAGAACCAACCGGCGCATACCACCGCAAGATCAGGTCGTACAGTCAAGCCAGTTGTACGAATGAAGTTGTAACAAAAAAAGGGGATGTGATGAGAGCATCCGCATTGCGAGATGCATCATCGACGATTCACGCGCCAGCCCGATGTTCGAAAGGCTTCACGTTCAACCTGTACAACCATGTAACCGTTCCTTTACTTAATTAAACGGATCTGTATGACACCTTAGTCGTCACACAAACATAACTGCAAAGGAATCGCACGGCAAACGGATCCCGGAACGCATTTTGTCTGCTACGCGAGAAGAAAAAAAAAAATCCCGCACGGTTGGGTGTAGTTACGTGACTTCCGCCTCCACTTCTCCGTGCAGTGCGGGAGTTTCGGTTTCGGTTTCGAGCAGTTGCGTTTTTTGGCTTTAATAAAAAAATACGTGACTCTGTAGCAAAATATTAATTGGGTAGTATTCTGACACCATAATGAATCGCCTGACAAAAAAGGAAAAAAATATTTTGGGGGTGTCAGTGTCCCTTTAATGCACAGCAGTCATACTGGAGGCTTTTTAGATAACGCTATTACTGCACATCTACCGCAGAACTCTCGAAAACGGTGACTGCTTCATTAGTAGCGGCCTGTAAAAATGTCATGACTACTGCAGCCAGAATCACGAAGGAACCGCACGAAACAGCCGCTTTGTTTCCAGCAAACGTCTGCAAGGACGTCGAAATGATGGCGCTTAAAACACAGCTACCGCGTAACCATTAAGTGTGCCGGAGAAAACTACCGTACCGGAGGGTCGGCTAATTGGAACGTTCCAGGTATGGGGCCGATCAAAAGCAGCACTAGGATCTCCCTGCCCTTTTCTCAAACCCTCTTTCAATCGGCTACCGTGCATCGCAGTGAGCCTGCCAACCAAACCGGTTTCATTAATTTCTGACTGCAAGAGGCTGGCCAGCAGGCGGATTTCCCGGGAGCATAGATGAGTGCGCCCCTTTTAACAAGCGAAGCTTAGAGGCACTTGATTCTCAGATCTTCTTGTGGGCGTCGCCATTTTGCGGCTTCATGAAGAGCAATGATAATTCGAAAATTCCACTTCCTGGGCATTAGACACGGTGTGAGCAAGCTCAGGTCCTTTTGCTTTATCGCAGACCCTTTGAACACATCTGCAAGGCGGAAAAACATTCGTTCCCATTCGAAACAGCTTCAGAGAACCAGGCTTGTGCCCGTTTCTTGAAAAATGTTATGGATTACCGTGACAAATTACCCAGCCTCAAATGTAATGGATTACCGTTACAAATTACTTTCACGTTACTTTACCCGTACATTTCTGAAGTAGACAAGAAAAACAATTTTGATGTTTTCAAAAATGTTCTCCAAAAGTACATTTCATTTTTCATACGCCCGCGTTATAGTATTTATTGTAAAAACAAAAAACTGTATTTAAGATAAAGAATGTAGGTGCACTCCGTTCACCTGTAAGCTGAGAGGGCAGCGAAAGCTGCAATCAGACCCGCCATCCCGCTAGCTTACGGCGACTGGAAATGATATATAGAATTATGCAATCAAAGCTAGCGGTGCGCGTGCTCAGTAGCCGCGTCTTCCTCCATTGGGAGATCGAGAAGACAACGCCTACTTGGTGTTCTGCTCATTATTTTTGTTTTTCACATATTTGTACAGGCCTGGCCCCTTTTTCGAGTGGTTCTATTGTGACCAGTCAAACAAAAAATAGTGTTTTCATTTCGGCTTTTCTGCTTCTGAATTGCCTAATCATATTGCTCCAGTGTCTGTATTATGTTCGTACTTTCAAGAAGTAACGAGTAATTAAAGTAATCCGTCAACAATATTTTGTAACGAATTTATACTACAAATTAGTGCTGAAAAAAAGTAACACGGCAGTTACAAAATTACATGAAGAAGTAACGGATTACAAGTAATCCGTTACTTGTAACAGATTACTTCCCAAGTCTGAGTAGGAGGCGGCGGACGTGGACCAAAGCGTCACTTTGCACGGATGTTACGCGACGCCCTCTCTCGCCGGACGCCATATCTCGCCGAGCGACTCTCGATCATTTTCCTCCCGTTGCGAGCGGAGGCTCCACTGGGCGTCGTCGAAGGGGCCCCCGTTGATAGGACGCGGTTTGACGCCAGCTCGTCCCTCGGTCCGACGGCAGATCGTGTGTACCAGTGGTGCGCCGCTGCGGCGTCGAGCAAGACGGATGCGGGTGAATAATAGACCGCGTTGACAAAGTAGATCCACCTGCGTCCCGCCGAAATGGCGCTAATGAGGAGCGCCGCCAAGGGATCCGGGGGAGGAAGCGATCGTGATGGCCGCCGGCGGCCCAAACGGCGGCGCCGCCCGTCGCCTTCCGTCTGGGAACCACGACGGGCCCCGCGGACTCTGCCGCGCTCTCTCTCGATTGTTGCGCTAATAGACGGCCGCCTCACACTTTGCTCAGATTGGCTTCCTGCTCCCCTCTCCGGCGCTTCCCCCACTGGGAGAGCGGTGACGTGTGCAAGGTCGCAGCCACCTGTTTCTTTTTATTTTATTATTATTCTCTATAGAGACTATAATTCCGAAATTTATGGCGCTCTTTTTTTCTCTCGGTCATAGCAGGAGCTTCTGGAATCTACGAGGTGGCCTAGGCAGGTGCTTTCGTGCTTGTGTGGCTCCGAGTTATACTTGGTTTTTGATGGGGACGGCATCTTGACATAGATTGCGTACTGCGCCAGTGCAGGGGGCGGAATATCTTGGACGGTACGGCGCCTCTAGGGGTTCTTTGTCGCAGTGATTGCCCTGTGTCGTTTCTGCTACGGCATCGTTTCCTTTTTACCTCTCTCTTTCTATCGTTTCCTTTTCGAGGAAAACTAGTTCGGCACCCCCGCCAACGACCAGCCAAATACTTTCCTTTTATCCTCCCGAAGCAACTCGTCGCGTCTTCTCGCCCCGAGCAGGCCAGTGAGGAAGCAGGCTCCTTCCCCCATGTCACGCCGGACCGAGATTTCCAGCTGTCCGAGGAGTGGTTCTTCCGTTCGCCGTCGTGGACTGCATCACGGCGCGGACGCCCCCGCGGGTTCGTAGGTCGATGGGACACGCACGTCCTACTGTCCCAGCTCTCTCAAAGAAACAACCCCCCTCCCCCTCAAAAAAGAAGAAAAAAAAAAAGCCGCTTTGTGGTGTACGCCGTGCGCGGCGTTCTGACGATTCGGCGCGCCATTCTCCGAGCAGCAGCCCCGTTGCCCGTCGGACGGACTCTTCTTCGTGTCTCTCTCCTCCGGCGTGAAATTCCCGGCAAACATCCTTTGGCGGATGTCCCCGGTTCCGTCAGCCCGATTCCTGGACGGACAGCCGTTCATTGTTTTTCGGATCCAAGGCGAGCGAGGGCGTCGTAGCCGGTTGTCTGGTGGCGATGGATCGGGCCAGCTGCTAGCAGCCGCCCCACTGTGCGGAGGCGTAAGGTCCGTCTAATGGCCGAGCCCCGCTCTGGCGGCCCTGCACTCCCCGGCAGCCGCGGGCCTGTTTACAAAGTACGCGCGCCGCTCTCTGCCAATTCGCGGACCCGGCGGCATTTGGTTCACTGCTTGACGGCCGGCCTTCGACGGGCCTGTCAGCCGGCAAGGACGCGCCTCTCAGCCGAGCCCAGTTTTGACAGGGCTCCGTCAGTGACGCGGCCAGATTGCCGACAAACATTGCGCGGGGTGCCATCGACATCGGCGCGAGCGAAATGGGCACACTCGCCCGGGGACTGCTGGCGTTCGAGGGGATCTCTCGTGACACCCACTCCGAGCACAGCCGACACTGGCGGCGCCGGAAAGGTGCGGCGCGCCTTCGCCCACTCGCAGGGTTCCGACAGTGCAACACAACACGAGAGAGAGTGAAAGATTGTCGCCTAGCCGCTCTATGTAATACTCACTAATATTTGGCTTTTCCGATCCCAATTTCAGCTGGGTGTCCCAAACGCTGCTGTCTGACACACCAGTGACACTCAATCTGCAGGAAAGGTTCCTGCTTAGGCTAGATAGTGCGCCCGTTCACGCAATGTTAAACAAACGTGAAATTTCATTATTGACGTCCCAAACCGAGGAGGTGCATCCGCGCGTTGCAGCAATGAATGGTTTTTACTATTTTTTTTTAAATGATTTTTATTTAGAACGCATTGCCAGCCCAAAGAGAAAAGGAGCAGTGTCATCTCGGTGAATGCAGTCGGACCTCAAAACATGTGGTATTACTAGAAAGGCAGACCCATGCGGATGGTTTCTAGCATTTGTCGATGGGCACTTCCATTTGGCGGCACATTTCATCGAGAAAAAGTTCCTCAAATAGAGTGTGTTAAACCACTTAGAATTGTAACGTATCTGTTGCTTGAGTTCTTTGACAGATTATCAAGGTTAGAATGTAGCGAAGGAACGTTTTTTTTTTTATTCGAGTTCGCATCATTCAGTGCTAAATAGCTATTCAGCTGGGAAACAAAATGTGTGGATCTATAACGAATAAAAATAAAATTAGTTCACGTGGGCGTTTATTTATGTGCAACCGAAATCTCATTTACACTGCACATTCTTCACAAGAAGCCTCAGTCAAATTTCAATTGCGTCGGCTGGTCAAGAAAGCACTGTTGCGTTTAGAAAAAGAGGGGGGGGGATAAAACAACAACAACAACAAAAAGGCTAAGCATAGTCCTTGTTGGCTACTATTAAAGTCACTGGATCCTGGTAAAGTAGCGCCAAGCTCCCCGCATGGTCGCCATCTTGGTCCATGAAGTTAGCTATTTCTCCTGACCCCCTGTTCTTGGTGAGCCGATCTAAATTCGCTGGTGACGGGTAGCTTTATGGAGACGTATCTTGTATACCGAGATTTGGATACCCATATACTGGCGAAAGAAGCGTAGATCTTCGTACCACCACCGCATGCTGTATCGGTGCTTTGAGGCACTGAAAAATAAGTTTAATGTTTTAAAATACGCCAGAAGAACAATATAAGTGTAAGAGATCCGTGGAGATGGGCATGATTGATAAGTTGATTGCATACACAGTGCCAAAGACGCTTATACTGGCGAGGAACGCGTCCAGTACGATGATGCTTCATGGTGATCTTGGCACGACTGGTTTAGAACAACCCTCTGGAAGCTTCGAAGATTTGAATGGACCGAGATGGCGATTTCCATGGCAACGTAGAGAAATTAGCCAATCGCCTTGCGAAGGTTTGGCTGTCTGTATGTTAGTCTCCGTTTGTGTCCGTCTAGCACGTAGGGAAGGCAATGGCACTACTTTCCCATAATCCAGTGACTTTAGTTACTATAAGGTGTGAGGGGGGTACAGGAAAATTAATGAGGAAAGAAAAGATTGATGGCGGAGACAAAATACGCACTTCAACGCAAGCACAGGCTTGGAATCGAATTTTGGTTTTGACCAAGGAAACACGTTTTGGGAGCATTTTTGAAACTAAAGCCAGCGCCAACAGTTAGCTTGAAGGATTCTTTTTCTTCATATTACTGATTATTGAAGTGGCCGAGTCGAAAGCTGACGTTTCTTCTACCTGTGGGGGATAGCATGTTTGACCGCTCGCTATTTTGTCGCTTCTCACGCTACTGCACTAAAACTCTTCTGTGACATTCAACCGAAAATTTCGGTATGCTTAATCAATTGAAAATTATCGTGCATTTCAGAATAATCTTGAAGAGAAAAGTCGAACTATCTCTTTTTCATGATTTTCGACAAACCTTGGCAAGTTTTTAATTGTGACCTTTTTAATATATTTTAAACGCATTGACGTCCCCAGGAAGCTTAAACATATGTTTTATTACATCAATAATAGATGTGAAAACTAAAGTAACTTATATACATTTGAATGAGCGAATGTTAAAAAAATCTAGCAAATTTGTATTTGATTTTCTCAAAAACCTTATTTTTATTTCATTGATTCTCTATAAGTAGCAAGGTATGAAGTCGTTTATCATGTAATAATTTGACATACATTCCCAAAACTCTTGCATCGACTTAAGACAAAATCAGTCACTTTAAATAAAGCAGGGAATAAATACATATACACGTGATAATACATTAATTTATATAATGTGAAACAGAAACTACAGGCTAGACGTGTGTGTAATACTTGACAAAATAGCAATTCGCTGAAATGTACATATGTGAACAATAGCTAATATTGAGTTCTCATAAAAATAATTGGAGCTGAAAGTGAAATAAATTTGACAGCAGGCACGTAGCCAGGGGGCGGGGGGGGGAGGCATGGGCCCCCCCCCCTAAATCTTCCATTTTGCTGGGACCTAGCTCCTTTCCCCCTCCCCTCATACAGCATTTTGTCATGGGCGGGCCCCCCGAAACAAAATCCTGGCTGCGTGCCTGTATGACAGACATACTGTAAACGATATGTAGAACCTCTCTCATTTTCCCCGCGCCGTTAAAGGGGTGCTTCGGCGAATTTTTCATGGTCGTTGATTTGCTTCAAAATTGGCTCAACACACCGATAGACATGGCTCTACGAGTTCCCCAAGTATTGTGCGAAAGGAAAAGAAATTCGCGAAGTTATTGAATTTTCGAATTTCGCTTTCATCGTGTTTCTTAAAGTAAGAGTCCCTACTGGCAACATTGAAGTGTGACGACATATGTGGTATAAAGGGGGCAGTAAGCCATGTTCCCAACTGATTACAAGACGTTTGATGGTGGAAAAGAATGTTTGGTAACTGATTCTCTGAGAAGCACGCAAAAAACACTTGACATACTCTGTTTAAGACTACATGCACGACCTGAAAGTCTGTACCATATGTGACGTCACACCACTGAAGAGCGCGCGAAAATTTGAATGCTGGTTTTGGCATCAACTCATTTACGGTTTTCTCAATTGCTATTTTGTATTTGGAGAAAATAAATAGCATACCGTGACGACTGAAGCCCGGGTAGTCAGAAAATGCAATTTGTCTATAGATAGCTCAAAAAACGGCCGGAGCCCCCTTTAAGCGACAAGTACTGCCTCTCGGGTGGGCTCTCCTCCCGTTTGTTTTATATATGAAAATTGCTTGGGGTACGTCCTTCACCACAGGCGCAGCGTGTAACTTTGAAAAGGAACTGGTTGAATTACCTTCTGCGCGACAAGCATATTAGTAAAGTCGATGACATCGCACCTCTCATTTGCATGTACTGTTTAATGGTAATTTTTCACATTACATATCATCATATATTTGTAGCTACACAAGCTTACCATGCGGTACACGTGTAAACATACGTATGCAGTAAACTTGTAAAGATACGTATGGGGTAAACGTGTAAATATACATGTGTGGTAGCCCTTACAAAAAAATTATATCTGGCCAGATCTGAAGATTTCAGATATGGCCATATCAAAATTGGCCACATATAACCTGATATGGTATATCTGCCAGATATAGCCTCATGATGCAGATATAGCCTGATATCCCTGGCCAGATATGGAAATCCCAGATCTGACGAAGTAAGGAAATTCCAGATCTGGCCAGGCATATCAAAAGGACACAAGCCTGAAATCAGCACTTTATATCTTTTTATTGTCTACAATTCTCCCAAGTGCCCCTGCCCGCACTCGAGGAATTATAGGAACTCCCTAGTGATCGCTAGTTTTGACCAATTCCATGGTTACACAGTTTGGAGTGTAATTCGTAGTCACCCTGAACAAGCGTCCCAAAGGGCTCAAGGACCTGTCATATCACTTTTAAAATTTCTCGTCAATGGCAGCGTTTATGATACTGTGCATTCTGTCCAACCTTCAACCAGGCTGAGGGGCCGAAATCTCTTACAAGATTATCATTCTCGTGACTGTTGTTTTAGCAGGAATTACTTAAAAGCCAAGAAATCACAACAACCAAAACCGCGATTGAGCTCGGATTCAGCGGAGCTGTTTCTAGCATTTTTAGCGTGTCTAACTTAATATCAGCCTCTTTGAAGCCGTAAGAGAATGATAATAATGTAAGAGATATGTCTGCAGCTCATTCAGTTTGAAGGTTGAACAGAATGCACAGTTCTGACATTGGCAAAAAATGTTAAAAGTGATATGACAGGTACTTGGGTTCAATACGACACTTGTTCAGGGTGACTCTGAATTACACTCAAAACTGTGTAACCAAATAATTGGTCGAAATTTCCGATCACTAGGCAGCTGAAGAAACACCGTCCCCATGATTCCTCGAGTATGGGCCGAGGTGCTTGGGGGATTTAGCAAATTGTCTATTCCGGCGTAATGTTAGCACTTCAAAATAATTAATTCTACATTGAAATCCTCGTGAAAATTAGCACAAATAATCTCAAACTTAAGCTTGCCAAAGCTGAAGTTTGGGATTATTTGTGCTAATATTTAGCTTGCGAACAATGAGTCATTCACATTTTGCTAACAAAGTAAATTTTTAACTTTTTTAAAATCTTCTTAATATATTGAAAACCGGCCGCCAGATAAAGCTGTATATACGCCAGATAAGGCTGTGTATACGCCACATAAGTCTGTATATACGCCATATCAGGCTGTATATACACCAGATAGGTCTGTATATACGCCAAATAAGTCTGTATATACGCCAGATATGTCTGTATATGCGCCATATCAGTCTGTATATACGCCAGATAAGTCTGTATATAGGCTGTATATAATCATATAATGTTTGATATGGCCACATATGGCCCAGATATAAGATTTCCATACGGGAGAGTTCTAGGGGGCATTGCCAGACACATTTCAAAGAACCAAGTGTAGCTTTTATTGAACTTCTGCAGACAACCCATAGAGTTATTATAATGTACGCTAGAGGTTCAACTGGCGCTAGTGTCTATGCGACTTCCGTGACGCAAATTGAAGCAGACAGCAACCAGTCTACTTTTGCGGTGCTCCTGTGCATTCCTATGGGAAAACGCGCGTGCATTTTGTCTCTTCGACGCAAAATAACACGGAACGCTTTGGTTATTTGGGTCGTACCGAATAGTATGTACCTTGATTTACATTGTCAAAGTGTAATTGCTTTAGTTAGCGCATTTTTCTTCATCAGTGATCGATGTTGAACTTGGCTACATTTCAGTCCCAAACATACGTGTTCCGCAGCAGGTGTGTAAAAACAAGCGACGATTCAAAGCAAAATTACCATCGAAAGGATTACAGAGTGTGTTCAAGGTTCACCAGCATTCCGGTGTCGCTTATATATTGCTTATTTGCCAGTCCTGTCACTATATGAAAATGACCCCGTCGTGCATGAGCGGATAAAAACATTCAAATAAAGAATAAAGTATGTGGGCTATGAAAGGTGTCTCTTCGTATTTTTTCTCTGCCAAGCAGCTTTTATCGAGCACTTGTTCTCAAATATTTCGAGCGTGCGGGTAATGTTTTCAATGCAGAACAAACATCTTCGCACATCTTCACGAGCAGAAAGAATAAAGCGGTACTTATATTTAAAATCGGAATATATGACCTGGCCTTCAATTTATTTTGATCGTACATACACGGGTAGTTACTGATCCAGTGCTACTGCGTAGTTCTTGCCGTCTCCCTTAATTTCCAGATGTCCTTGGTTAGAAGAAAGGGTCAAAGCACAGGCGAGCTGGTGAAGGACTTCCATCGTAAACCGGAGACACGGCAATAAAAGAAAACGGACAAAACAACAACAAGTCTCAGCAGAGACTTGTTGTTGTTTTGTCCGTTTTTTTATTTTGCCGTGTCTCCGGTTTACGATGGAAGTCCTTCGTTCGTTTGGCACGTATATCCCTCATGCTGAAAAGCGCCGTCGTCGTGTTCGCGCTAACAGTGTCCGACAGTGCACATAAATACATGTACGGAGCCGTTAAAACACCGTTTTTAATGCGATGAATTTGAAAGATAAACACCGTAACTGACCAATCATTTCATCGGCCTGACTGAGAAATGTTACAAGCTACCTAGCACGTACGAATTATTTGGGATACTTGTTCTTATGATCGAGCGCAGGGAGAAAATGCACTCACTCTTTCCCATGGAAATGCATTACCGGAAGTGAATTTTGGACTGGTTGCTGTCTTCTTCAATTTGCGTCAGCACACTAGCGCCACTTGAGCCTCTAGCGAACATTATAATAACTCCATGAGACAACCCATAAGAAGTGCCTTGAACCAAGAACCTGATTTTCCTGGCATTATTTCGTAGCTTGTAGACTGCAGAGGTGCTTGTGTGGTCTTCAAGGATTCTCGAGATGCGCTCGTAAACATCTGGGTATTTCCGTGCCAGACGTGGTGGCTGTTGCCCTACATTGAACTGTGACATCTTCAACTCTTGGAGTGCTTGCTCGTCCTCCAGACACCTCAACAAAGACCACAGGTTCGGCAGAAAACAAACAGTCGTCGTTGGACTGAAACAACGAAAAGGACAAGCACAGCCTCCATTTGAATGCATTTTGAAAGCATGCAGATGGTAATGAATAAAAAAATATCCTAGTTTTCGCCCACAAAGTGCGAAGAAAGGAAGGCGATAGCTGTAGCACGGTCGCGCAATGCGGGTGGCATGGTGCCGTCAAATACCCCAGGACGGGGGTGCGACGTGGTTCATTCTCATAGCTGTCGTGGTTGGCATCGTGGATGCCACTGACGACCGCCACCCGTGCTCGGTGATCCGTGAACTAGGTGGGTAAGCGAGGTGGAAGGTTTCGAAAGCCATCCAACATTACGCGTAGAATCTGGATACTGCCAAAGTGGGATTTCGCATTACGCGAGGAATGTTTGAAAACAAGTGTTTGGAGCAAAAGACGCGAAAGACTCTCCTTTTGTTGCGTCGTGTTGCGTCGTTACTGGCGGAATGCCGGGACTCTCTTCTCTCTCCGCGCTGTGCGGCCGAAAGGAAAACCCGACTTCCGTGGCCTCGCACCAAGAGCGGAGAGAAGGGTTTTTCCGTAGCGGCGACGACAGCTCGCGGGGTCCAAATTTCTTCTAGATGTCGCCGGTAAAGCGCTTTAAAAAGTTATTGCTTTGCTGACGAAATCACAGACCTGGAAGCCCCTATGCCAAGCTTCAACGGAGTTGTTTGTGCGTGACATATCATGCAACACGGCATCGTGCACCGACCAGAGGCTTGGCGGAAACATGGCAGCCTGAACATCATTACCACTTCGGCTACCCATGTTCGCGTCCTCGAAGCACATGGCCAAATCGGTGGCCTCCCTGGGAAAAAAAAACATTGAGAAGCCCGTTGAACGCATCCGGGACTTCGGCGGGCGTGAAGAACGCGAATGCGGGTAAAAGTTCGCATCTAGACAACAAAAAACAAACTATATTGTAGTTAAAAAGAGTTAAGCTCTAGGCTTTTACTTTAAGAAAGAGTTGTCTTTCAGCTTGAAGTTTTAATGTTAAAATGAAAAGTATTAGTTTGAAAATATTTTCAGGAATTTTTTTGTGAGATATCAAATGCGCATTTTTCTTTCACTGCAAACCTTTTTCATATAGTTTTGCTCGGGGGGCTATAAATTGTTATTTTTGATATAAATTCATAGTCAACAGTGGCTAAACAACTCGCCTAACTTGAACATTTGAGTGATCTGTACGCACTATTTAGAATACCCGGGCCTGATTGTCAGTCACGTATATAAATATTACTTTTTCAAGACTCAGTTCGGGTTTTAACTTTATTGTCAAACGAGCCGTTATTGCTTGTCGGGGTGAAAAATCCGAATTCCTCTTATGGTTCTGTGAAGCACCTAACTTTAGAATAGAACAAACGAAACCCAGTCACCTGGAGACCAAAATCGTCTTCATTGCCGTGCCTTCAAGCCCAACTTGCACGACCTCCAATAAGCAGAACGAAAAAGATTTAAAAAAAATCCCCAAATTTTTGCTTGAGGAAATTTTCTGGAACAGGTTGTGATCAACACCGTCTCAAAGTTTCAGTAAATGGCTTCTACTGCCACTCCAGACACAAGGCTTGCCAAAACGAAAAAAAGTCTAAAAAAAGGTAGTAAAGAAACTGGTGTAGCACACTCCTTTTGTTACATCTGTATGCGAACTTACTGCCGGTAGGTTTCTTCTCTCTTGTTCGGAAGCAACGCATACACAAGAGGGATCACTGCCCACAGTACAGCCCGTGCACTGTATACACCGGATAAAACAGGGATCGCGTAACCTTGAACGTTCCGTCCATGAACCACGTCTTGACAGTAGAAAGGCGCTCACAGTTTTTTGGGGTTGACCAAACGAGAGTACTATCTTGGTCGCCAGCACCACTGTCGTGAGCAAGGAAGGGTTCGTCTTAGACCCCCGGACACCTCTATAACATCACAAATGGTAATTCATGAGGCCGTGGATAATTGATAAACTAAAATTTAGTGCGGCGAACTTGTGCCGAAAACAAAAGGAAAAGAACTAGAGTCGAAAGCATTGATCTCGGCTTCACGACAGGATGGAGCCACAGTGTTGCCGCACTGCCGGCGGGGCCACTTTGGAGTACTTCGTTCAACCTTAAAGGGCCTCTGACAGGCTCGGAGACATTTTAGGCGAATTTTTAAGTAATTTCGAAATTGCGTTTTCATCTAAAACTCGTCAGCACAATATTTCAAGCTTTGTTCACTTTTCAGAAGAAAAACAAATGCATTCGATTACTATTTTAGTTAATGGTTTTCACATTGCGCCCTGAACTTTACTGAAAATCGAAAAAAGTCAAATGCATGCAAATTTTGTGCCGTAGTTAAAAAAAGAATCAATAAAACTTTGGTTGGGGCTAGTTGGTTCATATCGATTAAAAAGTTAAAAAAAGAATCATCCTCATTATTTGTTTTCCAAACTTCATCCGATGGACCCTTTAGAACTGATAATTTAAAACCAGCAAAAACATGTTGCATTATGTTGAGGCGCGCGGCGACGGGCGGCGCTGCACGTTTCATAAGAGGTCTAGTAAAATAGTCGTTGTTTCAATCTCCTCTCACAAAATCAAGAAAGTATCTGATCCATTCAAGATGTGATGTAATTTCTGCAATACGAGATTGTCATGTGTCTCGGGAATGGGCCTACTTCGCACCAGCGTCTACCGCCTCGTTCGTATCTACTGAAAAGTTGTAGAGTGCCGAGATCTAAACGCTCTTTAACAAACCTCCAAGTCTCAAGAAATAGTCTTCCATTTTAGCTGCGTCTCAAAAATGCGATGATTGCTCGAAGGCTCGGCCTAGAGTGTAGGAGAATGTTGTCCAGGAGTTACGTTGCTCTTCCAAGATGGTTTAAAGGGATGCTGAACCGAAATTTCGCGAAATTAAGGCATAAGAAGCATTGAACAGGACGCTACGAACTCCAAAACATCACTCATGCATCGAGTTCACAAACGGATGGCCGTATTTTTGGAAAAGAAGGGCGCGATCAAGCGACTGCTATGACGTCACGATTCTTTTGGAACTGTTGAGAATGAGGGGAAGCGCTTCTCTCCTCCCCGCTTCGGTTCCCCCGCTCGAGGCTTGTTGCTGCTCGAGGGGACGAAGCGAAGAAAAGAGGGAGGAGAATCGCAAAGTCACATGTCTCGTCGGCCTCGTCGGCGGTATTCAATCGAACACTTATTTTCCGAGGATACGAGGATAGACGCCCTAAGTATCCCTAAAAACCAAAAAGTATAGTCATACGGTGATTATTTCTTTAATAAAAATGTAATTGAAGGCCGCCAAACCTCAGATCCATCCGAAAACCAAACCATTCTCATTGGTCCTCGCACGCTCATCAAAAGGATCTCGGGCCAATGGCGTTGGACGTTCCGTCGCGCAGTGATCCCGAGGTAGCCGCATCGGCCGAACCTCTTTGTCATTCGAGCTTCGATCATGGAGGAGTTCTCTACGCTCGCAGGACCTGACGCCGTTAGAGGTTGAAATTCTTCGGCGGACAGCCGACCTGGGGATGATTTCCTATGACGCCACTCGGACGTGCGATGTGGACGATAGCAGCGCTTCGGAGTCATGTTCGGGTTCCGAGGACGACGAAACGCAGACCTTTTCGGGCGTTCTTCGATTTGCGGTTTGGGCAAGTCCTAACCAAACCAACGTTTGACATCGCAGCGTTACCTCTGGTACGTGATGTCAAGCGATGTCGCCACGTTGACTTTCGCCTCGGGAGGACGGAGGGAAGGCTGGTTCAGACATGTGCAACGAGCGCGTATTTACGACTGCGTCCGTTGCAACCGGGGCGACCGGAACGACCGCTCAGCGCCGCGGGTCGTCAGCACGGCGACCGCTTCTATACGCCGCCGTCAGCTGTTTCAGCGGCCCCTCTAAAAGGGGACGCACTGCTACTCAATGCCGTAACAAAATATAGACAGACAGTTTTCTATAGCCAAAAGCTTTATTATTATGTTTTCTTGATAGGCTTGCAGGCTACAGTGGATGAAAAAAAGATGCAGTACGCCGTCTTGGACGATCACGACTCTAATACACGACATTACAATAGTACAAATATCGCCACACGCCTTTTCTACGATTATAAAAGACAATGTAATCTTAGCAGCGATATAGCAACGTAGGAATATATGATTTCGTGATCAGATAGACGTTGCGAGCGTTCAGGATTGCTAACACTAATCACTTTTCTCCAGTGATGAAAACGCGTGAAAATTCGCATCCTTTATACGGTACGCGCCAGTAATACATTGAACTTGAGCACACGCATTAAATGCGCCAAATAAGAAATCCGGGCGATGTTCGAGGACACAAATGCTTAGAAAGCACCACTGTTGTCGAAGTAAAGAAACACCACGGCACGGGCGTTTCTGCTGTCTTGAGAGTGCCGCCACGACATCGCCGCACGAGTAGGTGGATCTTCCCTTCTAGTACGTGCTGGGTTATCATAGCGACACACGACGAAAATTCACAGTCAAGGATAGGGCTTTTACGCGGAACGATGAGCTTCCACAACGCCGACCACGCCAACGATCACCACCGACGCCATGTTCGCAGAGAAGAAGCCGGCCCGCGACTGGCACGACCGGCATGCAACGCGCGCCACCAGTTCTCCTCGACCTGTGATTGGTCTGCCGCTGCGTTTGTTTCCAATGCAGCGGGGAAAGAAAGGCCGCCAAAATTTTCAAACCTACGATAATTTCATTGGTCCTCGAAAGTACAGAAAAGAGTCCGCACGTATTTTATTCCTGCGTGATTAATAGGCGGTTCTGCCTTCTAAAACTGAAGATACTCCTTCACTGACACTTCCTTAACGCCATCGCACCAAAAAGTAGCTTCCCAAAAACCGCTTGAGTCCCCCTTTAAGTATCGTTGCGTGAGTAGGTTTTGGGGGTTTTGGAACCTCCAGCCCATCACTCCCGCCTTGTTTTGTGAGCTTCGAATTTCAGTTCAACTTCCCTTTCAAGAGCTGGTTAATTGAATTGCCACTCATTCTGATGCTGTAGATGAGGTGACTAATTTTGAATTTATAAGTTGTCAAATGACTTGTCTCCGTGGAGCTAGCAGAGCCGCCCGTGTAGCCATGAATGTTAGAGGCATATTCCCGAAAAATGGTGGACATATCAATTTGTAGAACCACTACCTTGGGTACGTATAAATTTTTGCATATACCTTAAACATGGAGTGCTACATTTGGTTTCCAAATCTCTTTGGAGGTGCCGTGGGAATTTCGGCTCGAGTAAGATCATCAGCCGGTATGGTCGCGCCCGAGTTAGCGCTTTAAAATCCCCTGTGTTTTGTTGTATGAAGGGAACGATTGCGAGAATGTGGTTGTTAAATGGAGCAGTCTTTTTGACGTGTAAAGGCGCGTACCTGAGTGCTTCCAGGAGTTCTTATGTTTGTAAGTTCTGAACTTGAATGCCTAAGCAATCCTATTAATCGAGCTCGATGTTAGACGTTGCAGAGCGGTCCCTCTCCACATGGTACAACTAATGAAACGGTAGACGTGTATATACAACTAGTGAGCTTCCTGTTTATTTTATTAATGGGGCATGTTTATATTGTGGAAGACCATGCAATTACAACCGGTTCGCAAAAACGCTTCATAATTTTCTCTTGCCGCGTTAAAGCGTAACAGGACTGCAAACTGTTGCCACCGACTAAGCGCGTATACATAGAGATATGTTAGTTGAGGTTCCGAACAATGTCTTCAAGCGGACGCCCTCGCTTGGAGCGCGGGGAGTGGTCCCTTAAACCGTTTGAGAAGAAGGACTGGGGGGCCAGCCCACGTGCACCGTCGTGGGCCCGTCTTACGAGACGGCGATTAACGAGCGCTGGACAAGCCTGTCCACGGGCTCCAGAATTGCCGATCCTCCCACGCAGCGCCGCCTGAGGCGCCGAAAGAGCCAGTGGGTGGCCGGTGCCGGCCGCCCCTCGTCGCGCCTGCGGAGGCGGACATTCCACAGGCGTCCCGCCCGACGACTCCAGACAAGCGTCCAGCCCCGGTCGCGTGGCGGACCGCGCAATGTCGGGGCGACGCGTCCGGCGACGGGCCGAGCAGCAGCGACGACAACGACACCCATTCGGGTCGAGCGGGAGTGGTCCTCGCTCAGGCCTCGCAGCTCTGGGAGCGGCGACGCTGGCCTGTGGGGACAGCCGGCCGTCCACCCACCCACCGTGGCTGGCTTCACCGCGTGGGCCGCAAGTGGTGCGGCCTCCACCGTTCTTTCTGTCGAGGACCGTCCGCGGCAGCCCAGCGTGTCGATGCTATTAGCGTCGCTGGAGTACGTCGAGCGATATCGAGCTCGGCTCCAGCGCTCAATTAAAGGCGTCGTGGCGGACCGCGCTACCCGGCTGCGAGCGGCATCCCGGGCCGCCCCTCCCTCGATTCTCGGCTTCCCTGCGGCGCTGCCGTGAAGAGAGGAGGGCTACCGAGGCACGGCCGCCCGTTGCCATTTATTACCCTGACCTTTCCTAGCGGCGAGGCGGTAGCCTCCCCTCCTCCTTCAACCTGTCGGCCCAGCCTGCGCATCTAGCACCGGGGCCGAGCGTTCCCACCGGCTCGGGCGAGTGTGCATCTGTGCTCGGGCCACGATTGAGATGACGACTGAAGATTAGCAGGCAGCGGGAGCGCCAGCTCCCGCAGATTCACTGCCCCCGACTGCACGCGAGGGCCTTTGGAACATTCTTGCCGGACCTGGCCTCTTCGCCTCCGAGCTTCCTGCGGGTGTCACTCAGGACGCTATCGAGGGACCTCGGTCCACCGGGCTGTAGTCTTTCCCTTCGCCCTCCCCCTCTCCGACACCCCCACCACCTGGTGTAGGACCTTCCCGCCGCGTCAAGCTTCATCCTTGCTTCGTGCTCGGCAGCGTCAGCCCCTTCTGGCTAAGAAGAAAAAAAAAGCAAAAAAAAAAAGCCTCCCCGTCTGCTTTCTCTTGTCCCATTGTTTCGAGCTCGCTGCTGGCAGGCACGTATTTAATAAGTGGGGCTATTTACACGCTTCCTTGTGTCCGAGTTATGCAAAGGTGAGCGTTCCGCACCGCTGACTTTCCTTCTCCGAACTGGAGGGCGGGATGTCTGGACGCGGGGGCAGACGGGGGTGGAAGGAGCTTGGGTACAGGTACGGCAAACCTGCGGTTCGCGGCAGGTAGAGCCCCCACTCATTTTCTCGGTCCCTCCTCTGGAATGAGGCTGCACGCCTTCCGACCGAGCTACCTGGTCGCGTGACTCGGCCGCGGGGAGCCGCTTCACTAATTGCAGTTTGCATCTCCGCTGTTCCTTGGAGTTATCTTCTTAGAGCTTCGTGCGTTTTTATAGACGAGGTAGGAGCGACACGGAGCTCCCATCGAGATCACCGCTTGCGCAAATCATCCCTGACAAAAAAAATTGACCGATGAAAATTCAGGCTGGTCCAGTGCTCGCGCTTCCTGCCTTCCTTGGGATGCAGCGTCGCAAAGCCGCGCGTCATTAGAGGTTCCTATAATTAAAAGCGTGGGGTGCCCGGCGAACCGCGTGGAACCCACGGTGGTTTAAGTTCACGCCGGCGTACAGTGGCACCCCAGCAGACTTGTGCCCGTTATTTAAAAAATGTAATGGATTAAAATTACAAAATACCGAGCCCCAAATGTAATGAATTACCGATGTAAATTACTTTCGCTGAAAAGTAACGGATTAGTTTACTCGTTGCGTTACAAATAACTATCACATTATTTTCCAGTACGCTTATCAAGAAAAACAATAGAAACAATTTTGATGTTTTCAAAAATGTTCAGCAACACTACTTTCCATTTCTCATACACACGCATTATGGTAGTCCTCGTAAAAATAAAATATTTTACTTGAAAGAAAGATTGTAGGTGTAACGTTCACCTGTAAGCTGACAAGGCAGCGAAAGCTGCAACAACACCCGCCATCCCTTTAGCTTACAGCGACCGGAAATGATCCCTGGAACTCTGCAGAGAAAGCTAGCAGTGCGCATGCTCAGTAACAGCATCTACCTCCGCTTGGAGATGCGAAGGTAAGGAACCGATCTAGGAAAGCTCTTATTGGAAACGGGCCTTTCAAGTGGTGTAAAAGTCATAAACAATTCAACACGAAGAAGCTTCTCAGAAGGAAAATGCAACGGAAGGCGATGCAAAGAAGCTAAGTCTACTCGGCATTGTCTTCTTGGTCATTGTTTTTCACATAGTTTTTTCACGTCTTTCTGTGGTTCTGGCAACCGGTCAAATGAAAAATCGTTTTTTTTTGCTTCTCACGATGGTTTTTATTTAAATTTGTTGAACTTGCTATCTCTATGCCTCGAAATTGCCTGCTCATATTGCTCCAGTTCTTTTATTTTTTTTATTTTGTTCATGTTTACAAAAAAAGTAACGAGTAATTAAAGTAATCCGTAACGAATATTTTGTAACGAAATTACATTACAAATTACTGCCGCAAATGAGAAACTTGGCAATTACAAAATTACTTCAAAAAGTAACGGGTTACTTCTCAAATCTGCTCCCCAGGCAGTCACACGAGCGCCAATGGACGCCGAATACCATTATGCTAGTCCCATTGCTCGTGCATCATGCTAGAGTCATGGCGGGCACGTAGCCAGGATTTTGTTTCGGGAGGAGGGGCCCACCCATGACAGAATGCTGTATGAGGGGGAAGGGGGAGAGTAGGTACCAGCGAAATAAAATATTTCAGGGAGGGGGGGGCGGGCCCCCCCCCCCCCCTTCCTGGCTACGTGCCTGAGTCATGGTGTTCGAGGCAGGCACGATGGTAGAAGTGTCTTGGTCTCTGCGTGCCGCGAGCATGTCATCTATGCTTCGAAGGTGAGACAGTTGCTGTGTGCTAGAAGGAAAAAACCTCAGACAGTGTTTGCAGACTGCCCTCTATATGAAGTAATAGCAGTATGACCGCGGCATTAAAAAGGACGACGATGTTTGTACTTTCAGTAAGTGCTTCTTAGAATTATGTCGCAACCGTAGAAGCACGCCTTAGTTTATTCTCCACGCCATCCCTTACAAAAAATTTATATCTGGCCAGATCTAAAGATTTCAGATATGGCCATATCAAAAATTGGTCACATATAACCTGATATGGTATATCTGCCAGATATAGCCTCATAATGTCAGATATAGCCTGATATCCCTGGCTAGGTATGGAAATCCCAGATCTGGCTAAGTAAGGAAATTCCAGATCTGGCCAGACATATCAAAAGGACACAAGCCTGAAATTCGCACTTTATATATATTTATTGTCTACAATTCCCCCAAGTGCCCCGGCCCGCACTCTAGGAATTATAGGAATGGTGATCTTTCAGCTCTCTAGTAATCGCTAGTTTTGACCAATTCCATGGTTACACAGTTTCGAGTGTAATTCGTAGTCACCCTGAACAAGCGTCCCATAGGGCTCAAGGACCTGTCATATCACTTTTAAAATTTCTCGTCAATGGCAGCGTTTATGATACTGTGCATTCTGTTCAACCTTCAACCAGGCTGAGGCGCCGAAATCTCTTACAATATTATCATTCTCGTGATTGTTGTTTTAGAAGGAATAACTTAAAAGCCCAGAAATCACAACAACCAAAACCGGGGTTTAGCTCGAATTCAGAGGAGCTGTTTCTTGCATTTTTAGCGTTTCTACCTTAATATCAGCGTCTTTTAAGCTGTACGAGAATGATAATAATGGAAGAGATATGTCTGCTGCTCATCAAGGTTGAAGGTTGAACAGAATGCAGAGTACTGACATTGGCGAAAAATGTTAAAAGTGATATGACAGGTACTTGGTTTAAATACGACACTTGTTCAGGGTGACTCCGAATTACACTCAAAACTGTGTAACCATAGAATTGGTCGAAATTTCCGATCACTAGGCAGCTGAAGAAACACCGTCCCTATGATTTCTCGAGTACGGGCCGAGGATGCTAGGGGATTAAACAAATTGTCTATTCCAGCGTAATGTTAACACTTCAAAATAATTAATTCTACATTGCAATCCTCGTGAAAATTAGCAGAAATAATCTCAAACTTCAGCTTGCCAAAGCTGAAGTTTGGGATTATTTGTGCTAATAGTTAGCTTGCGAACAATGAGTAATTCACATTTTGCTAACAAAGTAAATTTGTAACTTTTTTCACTTTTTAATATATTGAAAACCGGCCGCCACATAAAGCTGTATATACGCCAGATAAGGCTGTGTATACGCCAGATAAGCTCTCTATATACACGCCAGATAAGTCGTGCCATATATAAGCCATATCAGTCTGTGTATACGCCTGATAAGACTGTATATAGGCCGTATATAATCATATAATGTTTGATATGGCCAGATATGGCCCAAATATAAGATTTCCATACGGGATGGCACACGCAGAAACATTTTGAGCAAAACGAGGGGCATTCACGCCGTCATCGCGCAGCCAGAACATGTGGCCACGGGGTCTAGAGCCGATTATACCTTGTTATACGTCTCTAAGGTTTATCATAGCTACGCGCTGGGGTTGGCAGAGCAAAAGACAGGCGGTGAGTTCCACATGTTGTTAAGCTTCGGCTATTCCCGTCCTCTCGGCGATTGCGCAGTAGCCACTACCCGAATGCATCTGGAGACATTGATTGTCACGGCTCCGAATAACATGCTCACCCAGCGCTTGTTTCGAGACTGTATGTTACGCATTTAAATACTGTCACCGCAGGGGTCAAAAGCTTGATGACGAAATCCTGGGGATCGCATTGCTGACAAGGCCAGCAATGTAATCCCCACAACCTCGTCATTTCGATAAGTAGAAACTAAAAGACAACGTCCGCTTTTACCATTGAAGTTATGCATAGACGAAGAAGCTTCCTGGCCAGTGGTTTCGAATGCGAGTATACTTGGGCCCCATGCCAGTAAGCTAGTAAAAAGTGAGAAACATCCCTACTCAATATTGTTGCACGAACTCTATAATGAAGCTCAGCTTAAAAAAATGCGTTGTGGGCATGTTTTACAGCCTGTACTTAGTCTGCATCAACGGGCGAATTGTTTCTCAGCTGTAGATGAGCAATTTGGTCAATGCGGTACAACCGCTACTCTGGAGTCTTTAACGGGCACCAAGCAGTAGTGATACACGACCGCACTCCGGTACGATGCTCATCCAGATCAAAACGGGCAGGGGTGGGGCTCGAACCCTGGATCCCTGGGTCCTGCAGCGCGAGCTTTCGCTCCACATGCTCCGAGCTGGTGTGCTCGGCCACCGAAACCCCTGGAACACTTATAATAATAATAGCTTTATTTACCATGTATAAGCATGGTGGGGCTGAGAAAAAAGCTGTCCAAGCAGCTTGACTGGTCCTCAGCCCCCCTCAGATACATACAGTGGTAAGAAAGACATTTAAAAGGAACACAAGAAATTATATAATAATACAAGGTACTTTCATCATAACAATGAACAACAGACAACTATCAGCAATACATGAAACAAGAGTAACACTTGTCTATAAAAGAGGTCGGGAAGTAGTACACAAAAAAGGGAAAACTATTCAAAATATTTTAAGATACTTCATCACAATATTTATACATATATACATATATATATATCTATACACAAACATATATATATATATATATATATATATATATATACATATATACACACATACATATGCATACATACACATACATACACACACACAAACACACACATATACATTATACATACATACATACACATAGACGGACATATACATACACCTATACACACACGTACACAGACATATAAATGTGTGTGTTTTTATGCTTCGTACATTGCGCGAAGTTCACTAAATCTGCAAGTGTACAAATCAAAATGAACGTGGTGATAGTTGTTTAAAAGGGATGGTAAAAGATAATCGAGACATTCTTTTCCGGAGTTTAGTCGAGTTGTAGGGACTGCCCAGATCTCTTTGTGTCTTGTAGAGTAACTAGAGGTTTTTATTTCCAGTTGGGAAAGATTACGTATATTACTTATATTTCTCTGTGTTTCTAATTTATAGCGAGCACTCAAACGATATCTGTATAGGTTGTGTGCCCTGATAACGCGAGAACGAAGAAAGAAAATTGAACTTGGTGTTCCATAAGGGGCGTTATAGATGTGGCGAACATATTTCTTTTGTAATAAATGAATACGCTGTAGGTTTGAAGATGTAGTTGTCCCCCACACTAGTTGACAATAGTTTAAGTGTGAGTAAAACAGTGAATTATAAAGAAGCAACTTAACTTGTGCAGGAAGGAGGTACCGAATGCGTCCAATTATGCCAGTAATTTGCGCTATTTTTGTTAGCAAGTAGTTTACATGAGCGTCCCAAAGCATGTCGGCGGAAAATATGACACCGAGACACTTGAAATTATCTACCTCTTCTATACGACGTGAATTTAGGAAGATTTCTGGATGTGTAGGAACGGGCTTGTTTTTGGGTCGGAATATAACCGCCTTTGTTTTTCTTTCATTTACTTGCATAGCATTAGCTTCCGACCAGTTCTCGAGTGTTTTCATTGTATTATTACATCGATCAATAAGTTCATGAATGTCATGGCCAGAGAAAATATGCTAGTGTCATCCGCATATACTATAAATTTGGCTCTGTGGCTAATATTCACAATATCGTTAAGATAAATGTTGAAGAGAAGTGGCCCTAATATGCTGCCCTGTGGCACACCACAAAGCACTGGTTGCGCCTTTGAGCGCATATTGTTAATCTGGACAACCTGTTTTCGATTAGATAAATAAGATTTCAGAAGCAATAAAACGCGTCCTCGGATACCGTAGTAGTTAAGCTTTTCAAGCAAAATGTCATGATTTACTAAGTCGAAAGCCTTTGAAAAATCCACAAATACACCAAGAACGACGGCTTTGTTTTCAAATTGTGTGAGTATATATTCTTTTTGTTCAAGTAATGCTAGTTCACTTGATTTGTTTTTACGAAAGCCGAATTGGTGTGGCGTCAACAAGTTATACTTATCAATAAATCCCGAAAGTCTCGAGTGCAAAAGTTTTTCAAATACCTTGGAAAAAACTGGCAGGATTGAAATCGGCCTATAATTTCCCAGATCATTTCTATCTCCCTTTTTGTAAAGTACTGTAATCTTTGCTTTTTGCATTTTTGATGGAAAGACAGCTGTCTCTAAACAGGTGTTAAATATATCAGTGAGGATAGGCGCGATTATATCAGCTACATGCTTTACAGGCCGTATCTGGAGACCGTCAATATCACAGCTACTGCTATTATTTAGACTTTTGATTACTGATATCACCTCAGGCGCGGTGACCGGTTGTAGAAACATTGATTTGTCATTTCGAATGCTCACATATTCGAGAGCAGCTGACGAGTTACCACGTGTAGTCAGGTTTGCAAAGAAATCATTAAAAGCGCCGCAATTCGGATCAGACAATTCCCTTCCATTCACTCGTAGTTTCGAGACAGGAGCATGTGGAGAACCACGATGTAATAGTTCGTTTATTCTGGACCATAACACGTCATGGCGATTGTTTTTATCGCTTGAGCAGAAGAGTGGTATGCTGTCCGCGCAGCTCGCAGCTTCTTTGTCAATTTATTTCCCGGTACTGTTTAACCCCACATGAAGCTGAGCTTCGGGACCACCAGGGTGTGTTAAGATGAAACTGGTTCGTTGCCGTTATGATTTATGCGCCCTGCGCGTTTCCTTCGTTTTTCTTCTTGTTTTAATGTACGTTTCTTCGTTTTGTGTTTGAGAGAAGTTTTAAAAGGCCTCATTATTCAAGAGGCAAATTCGCTCGAATTAGCGTCCTCGTTTCCGCATTACTTTTAGTTCGATCGAACGTTTTTCCGCTTCTCCTTCTTGGGCTGTTGTGGAAGGCTTCAAACGGTTGCTGAGGTCGATGAAGTTGGGTTTGACTCAACGGACGTTTGGAAACGTTATAAAAAATAAAAACAAGAAAAATCCGGTCATATGCCTTTAGAAAAAAATATTTGAGGCGGTCTATGAGGTCGTATTCATATTTTAAAGGAACATTGAACCGAAATGTGAAGTTTTAAAAATAATGCCCGCAAGAGTTTCCCGGGTTTTCCCAGAACCCAAATATGGGATTCATACAGATGGGTAATGATGAAATTGTAGTATTTCTTTGAACAAATTCTCTCATCGCGCCGATTGGGTGAAGCGTCAGCCGGAAGCAGACGGTGCGAGCAAGGCCTACTGGGAGAAGCCGAGGCTTAGCTGACGCATGCTTACTTCATCTCTCTTTCGTTCTTCGTCCTCCTGCATTGGGGTATTTACGGAACGCCATATTTAGGGTTCGGAGTTCTCGGTTTAAACCGATAAAAACCGATAAAAGTACGCCAAATCTATTTTCGGAAATTCGGTTTTAACCGAAAAAGGTCCGTTTTTAGGTTCAGAATTTTCGATTTAAACCGATAAAAACCGATAAAAGTACGTCGAATCCATTTTCTAAAAATTCAGTTTTAACCGGAAAAGGTCACTTTGACCTTCCAGTCGTACCGCAGAGCCGTGGCGAAAAGTGGAACGAACAGTGTCTATCGAAACGTGTCCGAATGTATGGGATATACGGGTGCCATCACGACGTTTTGGTTTAATGTGCGCATCATCGATCGGAACGTGAAGTCCGAAATGCCCATGACTTCGCCATGTACGAGCGTGTTTTCAAACTCGTTGTAAGGACGACTGACTCGATGCAAGCTCTGCATGTTGTGTCGAGCTTCAAAACGTCGCACCGTGTCTCTTTTGGTGGTCATAATTGGTTGATTGGCCGATTTCGGCTCAGGCAGCGCTTCATCTCCTCAGCCTGCCTGTGTCCAGTGTTAGCGTTGAGAGGGCATTCTCGAAGCTCAGGGTCATATTAACAGGAAAGGAAGAGTGCGGATCAACGAGGAGAACCTGGTAAAGTACATTGTGTGTGTACTATAATAAGATCACGTAATCCTCATGTACAGAAGGTGAAGTTCTATGTTTTTGGGGCATAGGCTTCATATCTCTGTTGTTTGTACTTCTGTGTTTTTTTCTTGTTTCTTTTACAGTTGCACACATTTGTCAAATAAAGTGTCCATTTCTTTTTCAATGTATCTGTGCCGCTATTTTTTGAGTGATCACAAATATCAGAGCTACAAGGAGCATCTGATCCGGTGTCCGTTGGTGTTTATTTTATATTCACCGAAAAAAGCCGATAAACTTTTGTAGGCATAAATATACGCCAAAAAAAAACGAAAATTGAATTTTAGAATAAACACCGAAACAGGTACGCCGAATTTTGAAAAAATAGAAACCGAAAACGCGGAACCCTATTTCATATTGTTGGATGCTGTTCGCAACGCATGCTGAGAACTATTCTGCCATTTCCCGTCGTCCGAGAACAACGATTCTGATTGCGTGGACTGGACGGTGAATGTGCATCCGCGTACGTTCCTCGCAAACAGTGCAGCCAAAGCTATGGGTACCCGTGCGCTCGCGGACACCGATCAAAGCTGTGCACTCGCGGTGTTCGCGTCTTCTGAAATGCTAGACAAATTGGCTGCAGAAACCACTATTGTTGGTTTTCTATGAATTGCGATAACATTCGTCATGAGACTCACGGCGCAGCTCCGTGTGAATACGGTGTCGAAGAATTTTGAGTAAACACTTCTCTTTTTAATGGTTTACGACGCAATCTACGACGTCAGCGCGACTGCAGCGCGCACTTCGAAATTGAGTGATTGCTTCATCTCTGTGTAATCATTTATTCTTCTGTCTCCGTGTAATCGTTTAATCTTCTGGCGGTATCCCCACCATCATTACGCTTCTTCTCTTCGTCTTGTCCTGTCTCTGAGTAGTCGTTTAATGTTCAAGCTGTTTCACCACCATCATTGACCCTGTACCAACTAGCTCAACTCAAACCGATAACTGCTTCGTAGCTTGGGCGAAAATGTGAATGTGTGCGTACTGCCGCTCCGTGTCTGTATCCATGGCACGGGTTCTTCTACCTGCTAGGACGATGTCGAGGACGACATCCAAGCGGACGACGTCCTAGAGAACGACATCCTAGAGGGCGACGTCAAACATGACGTCTAGGGCGACCTCTATGGCGGTTTCTAGCACGACCTCGAAGACGACAACTGGGACGACGTCAGGGACGACGTCTAGAACGCCCTCTAGGACGACCTGCAGGACGACCTGAAGGACGACCTCAAGAACGACCTCAAGAATAACATCTAGGACGACCTCGAGAACGACGTCCTAGAAGACGACGTGAAAAACGACGTCTTGGACGACCTTCAGGACGACGTCAAGGACGTCAGGTCCTTCAAAGAGGTGCGCAGCGGCGTCTGCGTATGTGCATTCGAGGCATTAAAAGTCAACCTCGAGCATCGTTGTAGAGCATGCGCTGCGACGATGACGACGACGACGCGAATGGGTCGCAGGTGTAGGTATCGCTAGACCTCTGCCCATGGTACATGCTCAAGCGCCTCAACAGACGGCACTTCGCTGCCGCTGCTTATGCTGCTGTTGCCGCACGTCGACATAGCACAACCGAGGTATGAGCATATACGAGCACGCTTGATGGGCACGGAACGGGCCGAAGGGGTCGCCCTTTTCAGAGGCGCAGGGAGGGAGGGAGGGGGGGGGGGGGGGGGGGGGGGGCGGGCGGCGGGAATAAAGAAATAAATAAAAAATAAACGAATAAATTTATTCAAAGATTTGGACTATTGTGGTCGTTCACTTATCGTTTAACATTTTTTTGTTGGATCGACGCCCACATAAATTGAACGGGATGTAATAAGTCCTAAACAAGTCCGTTGACATATTGGAGGCTTCCAGCATAAGAAAGATGTTGCAAGCGCACAAAAGGTAGGGACAACATTATGGCTACATTCAAAGAACGAACCTTTGCCATCTGTGTTGGTTATTGTGCAATGTTCGGAGGGAATTCAAAGGAAGCTCAGGACTGCCACGCGATTTTCTTTTAGTGTGACCATGTTAATCCATCCGAACGATCGAACATCCAAGTAGCACGAATCGATTTGTCTAGATTTCGGAAGCTTCGCCGTACGCTCTTCTGTCGCTGTTGTCCTCTTAGCGAAATTAATTTGTTTTCATTCTAGAATAAAAACTGGAACTACATTAAAATATGAGCCACTTAATGAAATACGCGACTCGAATGTTTATGTAGTCTCCTGGCATTCTGTTCATTGACTGTTCTTCAATAGATTTCTTTGGCGATTTCTTGCGCTGTCTGATGAGCTCATTTTGAACATGAGGGCGAACACCGGAAAAGGCGTTCTTCGTGTGTTAGCAGCCCAGCAGCTCGGGGCGCCTGAAGCGAAAGCTTGCGGGGCAGAACCCAGAGATCCTGCTTCGATCCCCATCCCTGCCCGTTGCGATCTGGATGAGCATCGTAGCAGACCACCCTTCATGTCTGTCGTGGTACCATGACAGAACAGCACACGACAAAAGAGCACGCGACAAACAGCACGGCAAAGCACGGTGAAAACAGCACGCGTCAAAACAGCACAGCGTCAAAACAGCACGGCGACAAAACAGCACGCGTCAAAATAGCCCGCGATAAAACAGCACAGCGCAGAAACGGCACAGCGACAGAAGAGCACGTGCCAAAACAGCACAGCGACAAAACAGCACAGCGTCAGAAGGGCACAGTGACAGAAGAGAACGCCGTCAAAACAGCACCGCGACAAAACAGCACAGCGTCAAAGCAGAACATTGACAATATAGCTGGGGTTTGGCCTTTTCGGTTTTATTATCTTGAAATTCGGCGTACTTTTTTCGGTTTTTATTCCAAACAGAAGTTTTTGGTTTATTGCGGTGAATATTTGTGGACTCATAAACTTCAACGGTTCTTTTCGGTTTATTGACGAAAACCAGTATACTGACAAAAATGCAATAGTTAAAAGCGTTTGTTTAAAATGTATAGTGAGTAAACCAAGGTACTGGTTTTCTTATTTGTTGTTATCTGTGGCAGCCGACGGGACGTGTTCTGCAAGGCACACTGGGGACCCATTGTGATCTGAAATTATCGTCGTGTGCTCGTATTTGTACACAGGAGGAACATGAGCTTCACTACTACTTCGCTCCGAGAGGCAAATATCAAAATCCAGAAATTTGTAAGCATTGTACTCAGTGCGTTTTTCTCCCATTTTCACGACCCCGAGAGGTGACAAATTTGCGCCGACCACAAAAACTTCAATAAAACAATGGTGTATATGCCCTCTTCTAGTAGACGGAAACTAGGGGTGTTAAAAAATGTGCGGCATTTACGGACGCCCTTGATCTTCATTGCTCAATTCATGATGAAACTATCTTCTTTGAACAAAAATTCGGCACACAAATCCCTATCAGGTGCGAAAACTCAGATTCCGTCCTGAAGACCCTGCGCCGAGGAGCTTTTATTGAAAGTTGAACTCATCTCCGAGACAAGATGAAAACTGCGAAATGAAGTGGTCATATGGCCAGTATTGAGTCACATCCCCCCACTTCCCAACCTCCACAACCACCGCTCCAAACGCCATCGAAAATACTGACCTTACTCAGTTAAAACCGAATTTGGAAAAATTAATTCGGCGTACTGTTACCGGTATTTTTCGGTTTAAGCCGAAAACGATGAACCCTAAGTATAGCGTATGGAGTTAAAAAATGCATGTCTCGAAGTAGGCACTGTAAAGAAAGGAAGGGTCTAAGCCAATTCGTCGAAAACCAACTCGTTGACGGCCAATTTGTCGAATAGGCCAATTCGTAATAGGTCAATTCGTCGAAGGGCATATTGTGGAAGAGGCCAACTGGTCGCCGCATTTTCAAAGCGAAAATATATCATTTTTGTCTTGAGAAGTTAAAACAAATACTGCCCTATATATAGTAATCCGTAAAATCGCCGCACTATAATTGACTTTCAGTGCGCTCTTTCTCGCCGAAGAGAACAACTTGTCACCACTTTCATGCGAGCCAAATTAGATGGAATATTGCATTTAGGGTTGCGGAGTTTGGTAAGCGCTGAAAAAGGCAATCAATTCCTTTATAACCTAGCGACAATAAATGAAAGGGCCAAGGAGGTTCGAAATTGTTCGCTCAGAAAGAGGTGGAAAGCGCGTTCGAAGTTGCTGCATGCGTCCTGTTTTGTCAACTGTGCTGTTTTGACGCCCTGCTGTTTTGGCGCGTGCTCTTCTGTCGCTGTGCCGTTTTGACGCTGCTCCGTTTTGACGCTGTGCTGTTTTGTCGCGTGGTATTTTAATGCCTGCTGTTAATTGACGCGTGCTGTTTTGACCTTGCTGTTTTGTCGCGTGCTGTTCTGTCGTGTGCTGTTGTCGCGTTCCGGTCTGTCGTCAGGAAGCAAAAGAAACAGGCCACACAAACATGTGTTTCTCCTTCCTTCTCGTGGCAAAAAGTTTATACAAAGTAAGAAGAAAAAAGAAAAGAAGTATGGTTCTTGCGATCGGCTTTGAAACTAACAACTCGAGTTACTGTGGACGGACGTTGGAATAGTCACTACTAAAAAGCGCCTACGAAATTCGGGTGAATTTACAGACATGGGAACAAAAAACGAAAGGAACATCGTCCCTCTTGTCGTTTGTTCGAAAGCGTAACGAGTTCCCGTTCAAGTTCCACCGACGCAAGATGAAACGTCCGCGTTCCTCCTTTTCTCTCAAAATAAAGGTACTTGGTTCCTTGGAACTCCGTTCCGTACATCTCAGCAGTAACGTCACAGTTGACGAGCTGTAATTAAGAATCACTAATTAGCTTATTTTTTTTTTTTTGGCAGGCATGTCCCAATTGCAGACTATCAGCAGGTCGTCACTATAGTGCACTGCAGTTGTCAATCCGTTGCGAGTAATCCAGTAATGTTGGAACGGAGCATGGTCTGCCTTTCGCGCTTCAGGCAGGGCAGGGAACCGGGTGAATGACCAAGGCCTCGCACCGCTCCGTCCGTCCGTCGTGGCGTCGAGCTTAGCGCCTTCTTGTTTCTTTCCTTCCCCAATCCGAGCGCACCAGCTGGCGCGGTATCAAACAGGGAGAGCGCCCAGCGCTGCGGCGGCGGACGTCAAGCGACTGCGTCCATGCGAATGAGCGGCGGCCGTCGCAGCAGCCTCTGGCAACCGAGCGTGCCGCAGAGGTCGGGGGCTCCCGGCGTCGGCGTGGTCACGTCGGGCTCGCCCCGGGGCCATTGCGCCGCTCTCACGGCATTTGGCTGCTCTCGGGCCTCGACTGCAGGTACCTTCTCCTTGCCGGAAAGGAAGAACGCGACAAACCCGTCTCGCTCTGGAGAGACCCCGCTCGACCGCCCGCGGTGCTCGACCGTCGGGCTGCCACTGGAGTGGAAACTGCGCGGTTGCCGGGACCAGCCAGCGAGCGTCCTGACAACACGTGGGTGTGATCGCCGCGCGCTTCTGCGCATGAGAAAGCCTTATCACGGAATGCGAGACCGGCGCTGATTTCGTTTTCCGGTTACTGCGGAAGCTTTTCTACGCTGTCGGCGAACTGGAGAACGGAGATTTTTTTTTCCCTCTCGAGCGCGAAACCGCGTTCATTTGAAGGATGCGTACAATCCACTCCTCTACCCTCAGGCATCGTCTGTTTTGTCGCAGAATCGGAGTTGGCGATGTGACGCGCTGCTACGCACGAGCGAGAAATCCCAATGACGGCTCTCTTTGTGCGGAGAGGACTCCCTTCTCGCCGCTCTGCGTCGCGCTCAATCCGCGCTTATCGAGGGCAGACGGATGGCCGTCCGATGGCGAGCAGGACATCCGGATCTGAATTAAATAAGCGGTTTAATTGCCCCTGTGGGAGAACGCCAGAGGTCCGGGTTCGGTCGAACAAGCGCAACGCCGCGGGCTGAGCCTGAGCGCACACGTTGCACGCGAGGGAGTTGTTTCCGAACGCAACAGGTCCCACCGCGGTCGGCCGGTGGGCACAACAGTTGTGGTCAGGCGGTCGTCGTCGTACCACTGCCTCGCCGGTCGCAACTTTCAAAACTAAAGAGAGCAAAAAATAGAATACAAATAAAGGGAAGAGGCTGATGGAAGGGGTTACGCGAATTCACTCTCAGAAAACTGCATTCCGACGTTCAGTCCAGTGATGTCGTGCTGGCGATACCTTCTTTTACAAGCGGCTTGATAGCTGTTGGATATAACGTACTCAATATTTAATGTGCACATTAAAAAAAAAGTTTTGCATTTGGGACAAAAATTCTTGATTGTCTTACTGTAGTCTTTAATAAGTACAATCGCAATTTTAATAAGTTGTATCGGTCGACTATCAAGCCGCTCGTGAAAGTTGGTACCGTCGGTTCGATGTCGGTAGATTGAACGTCGAATTGCTGATTTGGGGAGCTACATATGGGTCAAGGGATACCCACCTACGCCCCTTTTTTCTGAGAGGAAACACGGGGAGCCGCCGCTTCTTCGAAGACGCGACCATCGGTCATTCCTGGAGTTAGACAGGGTTAAAAAAAGAGATGGAAGACACACATGCAGTTGATACATGCTTTTCGACATGCAGCCAGAATCAAACTTAACTCCAACTCAAACCGTGCTTTTTTTTTTTTTTTTTTTTGGTGGGGCGCTAGCTTGGGGTAGTTCACGTAACCACTTGGTCGATCACGTGCCGACGGGTCCATCTTAGTGCGCGAGGGTATCGCTGTAAACCCCGAAGTTGGGTATCGTGTCAGATAACGCCAGCACAAAAAGGAAAGATGTGCTTCTCTCTTTTTTCTTTTCTTTCAACACAAAGTGTGTTATGTGACAGGCACTTATATAACAATACCTAAAGTCCCTCGATGCTTCTTTTTAGAAGTAACGACAACTAAACGAATGACGAAGCACATTCCGTACGAACAAAATGGAGTCATTCAGTTCACTCTAATGCTATGCGCCACTATTCGCTTCCTTAAATGTGCCCCGTCACGCAGTCGACGCTTCAAAGAATGTCGATACTTGTAGTAACCTCTTATCTACACTCTAAGAAAAAAAGATGGTCTCAAAAGACTAGCGGCAGCATTCGATCCCCTAAAGTCCGATTTGCTCCCCGAAGAGACCATCTGGTTCGAGCTATGTATCATGCGCAAATGCTGAGGACTAACTGCACTTGACCGGGACTAACCGAGTGGCGCGCGGGAGCAAAAGCAGCCGCGGGAGCACAAGTGCGGGAGTAAAAGCAGCGCGAGGCGCGCGGGAATGACAGCGCGGGAGCAAAAGACGCGCGGACAAGATGGAGGCGTCTGCTGCATCGCCGATGGCCAGCGTTAGAGACGCACTTACTGTTTCGGAACGCAGGGGAAGTATCCACAAGCAATCGTAGCATCAAAAATTGCAGGAGGAGGCATATTTAAGGGTTGGAGCTGACTTTATAACCAGCGCAGCCTCTGTTCCAGCACGTCGTGGAATCCAGCGCTGACTCGAGCGCCACCATTGTTGATGCACTGGCCATGCGGCTTTTGACCGTTGTCCTGGCGTACTTCCCCTTTGCATTCTTTGGAACGTGCTTTGAAAGAGTTTATATTTCCTATTTGGTTTAACTGGGATAAAAATAGCCACGTAGCACGCGGTAAAGACGTTTCCAAAGAAAAAAAAAAAAGGTTCATTCTGTTCTCTTTTTTTGTATTATTTACAATCTATGTGTTTGTGTTGCCTAGACGATGTGGTTTCCGCCGAAACGCGCATGCGCCAGGTGGGGCAGTCTATGCGTGGAAGCCGTGGGAGCCTATGGGGACGCTGTTTTATAGACTGTCACAAATAATTACTGTGTGTACCGTTATTTCTTAGTAAGAAATACACTCCTTGGAAAGTTTCGCAACAATATTGGAGAACAATATTGGTGCGAAAGCAACACCAGATTTGTAACATCGTTCACGGTTGAGATGATCGCTGACCAAACGACTCCTTTCGTGTGATCAGTATAAAAGTCGTAAGGGTAGCTTTTGGGGGTAGCGATTGAATTAGCGTGTCGTCGCGTTTGTGTTGTCGCGTGTGTGTTGTGCGTGTGTCGTCTGTGTTCTAATTCCTTGTCTATGTTAAAATGTATGATACGTGTGCAAATGTGAAATAAGCGTTCTTCATGTGTGAATGTAATGAGCTTGAAAAAGATCTACCCCGGCAATAACATGTTTTTACCTATTATGAATGGATGTTGACTTGCGCCACCTGGGTGTATGAGGGCGCAATTTAGTAATAAATAAGGTAAGGGCGCAACATTTAGTCCCAGTCGCCTAAATGCAAGGGTGCAAAAGTTGATCCTGGGGGTTCAACATTGAGAGACTATCGGTAGGGGAGCAAAGGTTGCTCCCGCGACCCTTGCTCCCTCCCCTAGGGGACCAACGGTTGTGGCAGCGTATTTGCTGCCTCGAGGGAGCAAGTCACGCTCCCTTTTTCTGAGAGTGTAGGAAAGTTAACCATAGCCGGTTAAGGCAACAAAGGTCGGCGGGCCGATTGCCAGCCGGAGGCTGATGCAGCGCTGCGCTTGTCTCCTTCTTGATTGAATAGCAGTGGCAGCCGAACCTCTTCCTCCCGGCGGGGGTAAAACATCCCGTGTTCACACAAACGACGGCGCGCGACGCACCGCCGGCTCCGCTCCGTGAAACACGCGCGCTCCGGGCTTCCCCGTGAGAACGAGCGCGAAAGAGAGAGACCGAAAAGAGAAAGAAAATAGGCTCTTTTGCCGCAACGGCTTGAGTTATGGTGAATTCCAGTCGTAGATCCGGAGCGCTTTCCGAAATCCGCGAGGGAGGCGAAATTCTGCTCCGTGGGACCCGCTCCAAATCGACGAGGGGAAGATAAACTCGCATTTTTGGAGCGACCTCCCCCATACCCCTGCTCCCTCCGCCATTCAAAATGGCCGCTGCTCAAACTTGACAAACCCACCAACGCCTCAGCCGACTGATCTTTCCGACGCAGAAATAACACGCGACACAGGCCGGGCGAAATTATACGTACCACGGCGCCCATTTCGCAAATAACGAAGACGTCCGCGTTCGGCACCGTCACATACCTTTCGGCCGCCTCGAAGCGGCGGGGCACGGGCAGCGATTGCCAGCGGTGGAGTTCAGATTTCAGGTACGACTTTAATAAACACAGAGGTAACGAACCATCACTTGCACGGTCGTTGCCTAATCTCTTCTTGCTTTATTGCGCGGGAAAACGCTGGCGGAATGCAGTGTAAAAAGGTAAACAAACATTGGCTGCAGAATGAACAAGCCTAACATTGCGTCTGCCTCCGGCTTTTCTGTCGTTCTTTTCTGTCGTTCTTCCTCTCACGATCACAGATGTCGGCGCTTACGATTTACCACGCTCCACAGTTCCGGCTTCGTATCCCTGATCTACGCGAGGTAGAAGCGTTCGAGCCGTCACGATCCCGCGTAAACAACCGACGCACCCGAACAGATCCAACTCGACGACCCGACCGTGGCTCCACCGGCCCGCCGACTCCACCAACCTCGCCGCGCATGCGCACTGCCAAGGGAATGACGTAAGCGCTCTGTACTTCCGGAGAGATCTGTGAAATCCCGCAGAGCAAGTTCGGCGGGTTTTGGGGCGCTGCGTGGAGCGGGCGCTGCTAGAGATCTGCCAGCGGAAGATGGCCAGCTCGAGCCAGATCTACGAGCGTAATATGCGCGCTCCAAATGGAGCGGTTTTGGAGCGCTCGAGATCTGCGAGCGGAATTCACTATTAGTTCTGAGAGTTTGATTGTCTTTGCCCGCGAGCTGGTGGCAGGGCTCTGCTCAGCGCTGCCGCGTTCCAATAGACCGATCTCACTGAGCGTTCCGCACATGCGTGACGCGCTGCCATAACTGTAGTTCAAAAGAGGCAGGCGCCAGTGCACGAGACAGTTCATGCCACCTCGTGCTCTGCTCGCGCAGACCATAGCCTCCTCTACACTGCCAAAGCCTGGCAGATCGCCACGAGACGCGGCCGCCGAAAGTGAAAAGGTAGAGCGGCTGTCAACGGCTGGAGATGAGAGCCATGTAACGGGCGTCTCGCCGCTGCAAAAGCTGTGCGCTGAATTCCAGATTCCCCGAGAAATTCTCACTGCTACCAGATCCTAGAGCTCCAAATCTGTGACCGGACACTCTATGGCTCCGTCGTCGAACTGCCAGGCTTTGTCGGTATACAGGAGGCTCTGCGCAGACCCTCAGCGGGTTCGTCGCGCCTGCAGAAAGACTACGGATCCACCGATGCATAGCGGCAGCGGTTGTGTTATGAAACTGGCTGCGAGATCGGTGTATCATTTTGTTTTCCGCACGCTCCGTGTCCTGAGTCCCACAACAGACTGTGAGAAAGTCGCATTTACACTGCAACCGCACAAGATGGCACCCAAAAGTAAGTCGTCGGAGCGCTCACGCGCTTCCGTGCGCAGCACAGGGCCGCTTCATGACATCCAGTCTCCACACAGCGTCTCCATACTAACACATTACATCCTCCGTTAGCCCTGCCTTTGCACGCTAGTGCGGTAAAGGGGCGACTGTTTTAGTACAGAGTGCATCATAAAGACAGGCTAAACCATAAAAAAGCAGTGTTTCTGCAGAATCATATCTGAAGAGCTGCCGTACTCATGCTGCGCACTGCGATGGACCCGTCGACACGTGATCAATTAGTAGAGGTGAGCGAATAGTGAAATTTTAACTCGAATCAAATTCGAATCGAACACTGTAAAACCCTCTATTTTCGCGGCCGCTATTATTCGTGAATCGGTCACATAGGACATAAACGCGGCCACTAAACTTCGCGAATTCCACACTTTTAGAAAAAAGGGTATCGATAGTCCTCCCTCAGGGGAGGAACGGTTTTGTAACCTATGTTCCTTTAGAAAGAGAGAAACTTTCGTCCCTGAAGCAGGGGAGCAACTAAGTTCCTCCGTCGCCTGCATCTCATTATGGCGGCCCTGAATAGAGCAAATCGAGCTCAATAAGGCTTAACGAGGACGCTACGTCTCTTGTACGGGACGAGAGGAGCAGCAAATAAAAACGTAACACGAGCTTTTTGCGAACTGTGTTTATTTCCGAAGCCAGACTCCCCCACAGGTACAGAAACTTGCGTTTCGAAAGCAGTTATTCAGTCTTCTCGTCGACAGCACTGCGATCTTAAACTGAGACAACCGATACCTAGTTAACTTCGCGCACTTTACGTCTTACCTTTGGTGTTCCTCGAGTCACAATTCCTTCGTCAACCGCACATCACGGAGGAATCATAGAGAAATATAGTACTACGTAAAGAGCGGACACTTCCATAGGCCCCAGCGTCGCAATTCAGCGTCAGCGAGCGCACCCAGCGGCCAGTATAGTCCCTAGTTGAGTGATGAATGGATGGATACACGCAGAAACCGCTGGGCAGAGAATGAATGGATTCAAGGCGAATTCTGGCATATTTTTGTATTGGGCAGTAGCATGCGCCCTCTAGTTTAACGAGTCAGTGTTTTTGTGACTAGCATGGTTTTTGTTTAAAATAGAATTGTTTTATAAGCATAACTTAATTGTACTGCAGAAGAAAAGTCATCCAGCGCTACATATAATTCAAACTGACCGCACACCGGAAAGGATATTTTTACATTTGTGCTAACTCTCTTGAAGGGACGACATGGGACTGCACCAGGGATCGACACACAAAAGTATTTATTTTTGTAACTATGACAAGCAAAACAAACATCAACTCTGAAGGCAAGGAGTGATGTATGTTATTCATACATTACAAAAATAACAATACACATGCAAAATGTATGAATAACGCATCAACAGTTGTACACTGGAAAAAGTAGTGTATTACAGCGAGACTTACAGCGACAAATGCAATATGATGGAGGGCATTTAAAAAAATTACCGTCCAAGTTCCATGAAAGGCGCTTGCACACATGACCATGTGCTGAAAGGCGCTTGCACATATGACTGGCCCAGTGGCTTCTAAATCCAGTGACCGAATGCAAATGTCCGTCAACAAAGAAACTACAGTCACAATACTTCTTACATATACCGTATACCATGACCGCAATTCGGAAGAATGACTTGAAACCCGCACGAGACAACAAGCCGCAGAACCAACTCGACCCCCACAACGAGGCAAAAGACACAGACCAAGCAGCCGAAGTATCCGCCCTCCGTTTGCCCTCCGTCGAGTCCACGACTCCGAAGCCAACCCTAGTGCCGCAGCCATAGCCACAGCCGTTGAAGTCGTTTTTGAAAGTTTTCAAAGTTCGTAATAATTTTAAAAGTTTACTTTATACAATGAAGTTATTTATTAATATTATATATCTGACAAAAGTTCAAAATAAGTGGCACTGTTGCGCCTACTAACGGCCAGTAGAGTCCCTAACTCCTGGGCCGCGAAACGGCTTGAGTGGCCACTCTTTACGTAGTACTATATTTCTCTATGGAGGAATGGCAAACTCAATCCGCGAAACCAAAAGCCGCTCTCAAAAGAACAAACTCGAAGCCGCTGTTTATCGCGTAGCGCTGAAAGAAGGTTAAATCGCTTGCCACCAGATGGCAGGGTCAAGCAGAGTAATTGCAAGTAGCTAGAGCTAGGTGGCGCTGAGGTACTGCCAATTCATGTTCTACAAAAAATATTTTTATTTCCTCAGGCCACCAATTGTGCTTCGTGAAACTCTGACAATAGACACGACAACGCATACTACAAGCGTCAGGTGAACATACATTGAGCTCATACACATACATAGATGATAGAAACATCATTACGACGGCACTCAAACACGAACACTACACCCGAGCTCTGCGTTTCCGTCTTTTATACTGGTCGTTTTGAACGTTCGGAATTTATCGGTGACTGAATAGGCAACAAAAAATATTCCCAGCATGTTGATTCTTTTCCAGCAATGTTATACCTCTGAGAGTATTTTGAATGGCTCAGGGAATGAATCTCTTATTAAAAAGCAAGCGCTCGATCATGCCGTAATTATTTGAAAGCCAATAAATCAAGCCGCTCCAATGCGGTTCGAAGCCATGAGTTTGTTTCCCCGCATGGCACGTCGTAGCCTGTATTTCTATTGTAGTGTTTGTTTTTCTATTTGTGCTGTTCGCGCAAGGCTGCAATTGCCGTCTTGAATTAATCTCTGTAGAGCGGATATTCACTCAACTGGAAGTGATGCTTCACGGGCTGAGAAATCGCTTTTCGATCAACTTGAATACAGTCAAAGCCGCGACTTGCGGCAGGTGTTAAGTGTACGGAGCTACGCCGTAGCGAGCTCGAAAGCTTCTAGCGCTCACCCCAGCGCGCCACTTAGAGGGCAGTTTCTCCAGGAACCGTAGTATATTTAAACAGCAAAATCAAGGGTTGTTTTTTTTTTCGATTTTGCCTATTCTTTTTTAATGCTAAAATTCCACATTGTAAATATACGCACTTTCCGTCACGATTTCGTACTGTTCAGTCCTTTCCCCAGAGCGCAATCGCTCTCGGGGACGAGACAACTGACAGTCACATTGGCCACTGTAGCCACTGTAGAATAGGAGCTTACTGTTCAGACCAGCATTCCAACATCCGCACTCCGCACGTCGATCGATTGCACCTAATCCCTCAAGTGGTATTAAACTTTTTAATGTAAAGCGGAATGTCAACCTGCGACACCCCGCCCCTCCGATCACGGCCCGACCAGCGGCATCAATGCCCGACAGTTTACGTCATCTCATCTTGTTGTTACACCACTGATACGCGAACACACGGTCACATCGGCGATAATTCCAGTCTTCTGTTCACTATGTACAACACTGCCATCACGATGTTGCTGCTATGTTGCTGACACGCACAAATACAGAACCACGTTGAACGCCTGTTGCACTCTGCATCGGAAAACAGAACCGAACTCAGCACGGAAGGCACCCAGGCAGCCGGCAGCAAAACCTGCCTGTCTTGGACGCAGTTCCTGCGATTTCCATAACGTCGAAAACGTCGACACATATCCGCGTGGTTTCGCTACTGTAGCTCCGCGTGAGTCCCGCAATCCGGTGACGGCCATTTTACCCAGTGTACGTGGCGCTGCTGGCACTGCTCCGGAACTTCGCTGTTTCTAGCGGCTTCGTTTGCTCGTTTGATAAAAATAGTGATAAAAACGTCAATGCAACCGAAATGTTCTGCACGTTTGGACTAGAAGACGGAATTACAGGCGGCCTTCGCTGCCGCTGAAGCTCAATCAACTCAACAGCATTTATTAAACAACGTGCGCGACGTGCTCGAAAAACGAAACCGAAAGAAGATGAGTCGGGAGAGCGAAAGTTTTCTCCCGTCTGCCTGGAGAAGGAGAAAACGTTTCGTTCCTCCCTTTTTCACGTGTCCGCTTGGGGGCGCGTCAGTAGAAGGGAGGAAGACGCGCCGTTGCTACTTTTTTTCCTCCATTTTTTCTTAGAGTGCGTACGCCTGCATTGAAAATCTTAAGCACCGAAATTTTCGCGTGCCCTTTAATTTCGCGAATGTTTCAACTTGCGAATTTCGCGAAAATTGAGGGCTCGAGAAAATTAAGGGTTTTACAGTAGTGCCAAATAGTGACCGTCAAAACAAAATCGAGTACGAATATCCCAATCCTTTAATTGAAATATTCGCGAGGCTAAAAACGGGCCTGTGTTTCTGCGGTATTTCCGTAAATGCACTGTCACACTGAGGCAACACGACGGCAACAACAACACTACACGTTGTCCAACAGTCGGACAACTTGTTGCTCGCTCCCCGTGTTGTCCAACAAACCTGTCACATCGCGACAACAGCAGAACAACATGGACGACAACTAAAATGTTGCCTCGGTACGACAGCTTTCGTCAACAAAAACAGCAGCAACTTGTGTTGGACAACGTGTGTTGCCCTGATTGCTGGCTGAGCGAATTCCAGACCGGCAACGCGACAGCAGAGATAGCTTCGATGGCAGAGCTAGTTCCCTATCAATAACGTCTTATTCAAAAACAGGCTTCGAAAACGTTAACAATATTCAAGGCCTGCGTGCAGCTAAAATAATTTGATGAACGTTTTTACTGCACAATTGCGGAAAGCGATTGTCAGAAATGGTCACAACTACGGTTTTGAACGTTCAGACTGGGGTTTAAATTAAAACTGCCGAGAGACCAGCTCATATTACTGCTAGTGAAATAAAATGGCATGCCTACTCACTTGATGCCATGCCTACTCACCTGAGTTAGCACCTGCCGGTGCTAACTCAATTGTACAATACATATGGGGAATTGCATGTGGGAAAGAACCGGACAGAAACACTTCATACGGTTTTGCTCGGTTAGGGTTATCGGCTTTGTCAGCGAATGAAGCACATTTTGATAAAATGAAGCGTGAAAACTACTCCCCGTCTCAAGTTTTCTAATCACAGTCACTGGTTAATGTCGTCTCGTGGTAATTGCCGGCTCTTCGAACGCACTAGCAATTTGTAGAGTCATTTCCAGCGACTCCGCGCCGCACACGAACGAAGGTAAACAATCAAAATGGCGGAGTGTTCCCCGTGTTGGCCCCGCCATCCGCGCGGTGTGACAGGGTTGTTGGACAGCAAATCGGACAACACGCTGGCCGGGCGGCAGCAACATGTTGCCCGACTCTTGTTGCTGCCGCAATGTGACGGGGTCGCCGGCAATACGATTTCCTCGTGTTGCCGGACAGAGTTGTTCAATTGTTGCCTCAGTGTGACAGGGCCTTGAGGACTACGTCTGAATGAGGTAGCAATGCTTGTCTTCTGTGAAGGCTGTCATCCGCCGATTAAATTGCGAGGAACCCTAGAGCGAGTAACAAAGCATCAGATGTCCGTACTTCATTCAGTAAAGACGGTTCTACTCAGCCCTTCCTTCTCTGATCAGCTAACTTCCTATTAGTTGACTCCTCCTCAAGCATTCTGAAGACTGCGGCCCATCCAGTGAGTGGCTTGTCCCTCGAACCGCGCATGCGCGCGATAAGGAGACGAGAACGGTGCATAATTACTATCCCCACACAAGTCCCCCATTTGCGCAGTGCATGTCTAAGCGGAGGGCTCAAAATCTCGGGGTCCTGGGTTCAATTCTCCTCAAATGACGTTGGGAACTTTCTTCTTTCCAAATTTTCCAATGATCACTTTCTAGTGCATGAGCAAGCGCCTCGTTTTGCAGATGACTATACTCCGGAAACCGCTGGCCAAAGAAATGCTAGCACATTTAATATCGCATTTAAAAATGTCGCATAGACGCCAAGGAATCTGTTTTATTATCCAGCAGGGCATATTAAACGAAGATAAAATAAAAACGGTGTTAATCACCACTTAAACCACAAACTTAAGACCAGTGTTGTAGTCGTTACCAGAAAAAAAGTAATGAAATACAATACTCGTTAGTGGCAAATAAAGCAACGCGTTACCGACCTCCGTTACCTGAAAATAAAAGGAACGCGTTACCGTTACCGTAACAGATAAAAAGCAACGCACGTTAATCTTGAGTTCCTTTTTAAATTATGAATTAAGACGTTTCACTCTGACTTTACAGGTATGCTTAAGCGCCATATTTCAAGAAACATTATGTCCATCCAGAAACGGAGCATAATATATTGATATTTTTTTTGGTCCCACGTAAATACTTACAAAATAAAAAATCTCAAAGAAAACCAAAAGAAAAAAAACGAAAAACTTTATGCGGCTTAGGGCCTAGAAGCACGAAAACAGAATAAAGAGTATTTTTTTAAGGTTTTAAGGTGAGTAACGTAACTACTTTAACGTCACTTTAATAAGTACGTTACCCGTCACAGTTTCGAAAGCGAAACGACTACGTTACACTTTACTGAAAAAAGTAACACGTTACCGGTTACCGTTACTTCTAACCCGTTACCACCAACACTGCTTAAGACACAGCTGATAGATGTATCCACCAATCTACGTGCGGATACGCAGCGTGCTGGATGAATGAACGTATATGGCAGAACCGTTTGAATCGGGAGACGTCTGGCGCCACCTGGCTACCACCTCCCTCGACGCAGCGGGTAGCGACGGGTTACCGAAAGATGGCCGGTTCAATTATCGCTTCCATTTATATTTTGATAAAAAATTGTCAACTTCTAGACGTAAGAACAAAGAATAGGTTTGTAGTGCCTAGAGCTGGCTGCAGGTGACGCAAGATCCTTGAATTTAAAATGGCGACGTGTGCCGGTTTGCGCAAAGAGAGGGGGCATGACGTCAGCCGCGTAGCATTTCCAAGCCATGCTTCCATGTCGCTTGTCTTTTTCTCATCCTCCTCGCCAAGTCTGTCTCACATATGAACCGCACGTTATACTTGAATGGTGCATGATTGCGTGTAGGAACTGAATGGTACCAGGTTCTACCATGGTTCTGCCCATGATTGTGGCATCGGACTGCGACTGCTACCTTTTGTTTTTGTCGTGTTGATATAAATACATTCAAGGAATTATGTTTTTTACACTCTGTTGACATCGTGCAAGTAGTTATCAACGATGTAACGATGTGCGTAACTTCGTTAAATTTGAGCAAAATCTTTTCCATTCATAGAAATTTAAATACTTCAGAATTTTGACAGAGATTAGTTCGGGCACGTCTGGTAAAATGGTATTCATAATTAGTGCTGGGCGATCGATCGATGAACCTCCCGATTAATCGGATAATGCTTTACTTGCGATTAATATTTTTAAACTGGTTAATCGGGTGAGTTTGAAACCGGAATAACAAAGACAAAATAAACATTTTGTTGTTTTCTTCACGCGCACTCCTTATCTCCAAAACGTAAACATTATCCTGATCGTTTGCTGAAGTTTGCGAATAACGACATCATTCCTAATGGCTAAGCCAGGTCTGGTTCCAACTCGAAGGCCGTGTCCAATTTACGAAAACTCCATCTTACTTTTCTTGGCTAGCATAGCAAGCCGACGGCTTCCACGAGCTGCCCACGACACGCAGAAGCGCGGAGAGGACGCTCCTCAAAGACGGCAGGTTTCCTGTACGCGAAAATTCCCTAAGAGGGACGAAAGGCTCGGGTCCCTCAGCTTCACTTTCACTAATAGCGCAGCCAGTCAGAGGCGAACCTGTCAGGATTTCGTGTTTCTTTCCTCGCTCCTTTAGCGTCGACGGCTGCCGACAAATGTTTCCTAATCCCTCGTTGAGGTCGGTCCTACCATGATCCCTAGAGCCTGATACAAGTTGAGAAAGACAGCGGCAGGCGCCGCTCAAAGGAAGTGGTATCACCACGCGAGCCAATGCGAGAGCGTCTTTTCCGTGACGTGCAGTGACCAACTTTTTTCAAAATGGCAGCGCTCAGGCAGGGTGCACTACCGCGAATGCCGAGTGTGCAGGTGCATCGGCGTCTCTTTTCCTACGCCTTCTAAATGTAGGACAACGCTTTTACTGTGGCACTTGAACTACGTGGGACGGGCTTACAATGTAAATTACACCGTGGTCGATCTCTGCGGTTCCTGTTCGTTTTCAACCAAGCCAGATCTGTGGCGCCAATTTAAGAAGTGTCGCAGTCTTGAGGGCATTGATTTGTTAACGATTCTGGTGCTGCGAAATGGATTGCGCCACAGACATTTGTAGCGTGTTGACATAGCAGGCACGGTATCCCGAAATAGTATCACGCGGGCACGCTACTGTATGGAGTTTGAACCCGTATGGATCGCGTTCAGTTGCCGATGGCCCAAAAGTTGAAACGAGCTGACCGTTTCCGTGAATTTGGTGAAAGGAAAACGCGCTTTTACGTTTTGTGGGTTTGTTTTAATATCCGCGAGCCATCGTTTTGGCTATAATAACGGTTTCCACAAAAGCTAGCGCTGGTAGCACAGAAATGTTCACTTCAAACCATTCAATAAATACTTCGACGCATTATTTCTTCTCGCCTCTTACCAGCGTTAAGAAAAAAACATGTGAAATACGTTGTTCAACCACGGCATGCACATTTACACATGCATTCTACCCTCTGGACTCAAAAACACACATAAACAACAAACGTAAGAAACTACGTATTGCTATATATCTTGTGTTCAGGGTTTCGGTCATGCTTGTTTTATCTTTATTTCGCAAATGACTGCAGCGTTCAGATTGTGTGTCATGGTTGTATATTCTTTATTGTGCAGATGACTGCAGCATGTTAGCAACACCAGTTCAAGAGAACTTAACAGGTGAGCTTCTGGAAGTCACCATTATCTTCGCCGGTAACGACTAATGGCCAAAGCCATTACAATCCCTTGAATGTAATCAAAATTTAAAAAAAGAGAAGAACACTTTATTTATCGCTGAAACAGTTCGAACACAACTCTGGTGTTATTTGCCACAGCAAATCTCTTACATATCTTTGTTTTACGATGCTCCATATATAAATTATGACACCGCAAATCAATAAATGATAACATTTTGAAAATATGGGTCATTTGTCACTTCTTTTATTCCTTAAAATGTAGTGAAAAATTTATCTTCAGCTGCCACGACCTAACACCACGGCATGAGTTGAGAGGGCATTCTTCCGAGCTGCTCGACTTCAAAAAATGAAATAAAGTGTCTCTTCAGCTGCAACAAACTAGCACCTCGGCACGAGATGAGAGAGCAATCTTGCGAGCTGCTCGACTCGCGTACGTAAAAAAAAAAGTATCTTCAGCTGCTGCTGCGCAAACCACCACCATGGCATAAACTGAGAAGGACAAGATGAGATGCAGAAAAGAACCAGCATCTTAACATTTCAATGCCGGCAAGTTCCCCGTCAGAAGAGTCGTCCTCCTTGAGGCAAATGATGAAGGGCTCTAGTTCACAGTGTATGCCGTTCAGTTCCCTGAACCTGGCTTCCTCTGACTTCATATGCTCAATTGCTTTACGCCAGTTGTCGGGTGTCACTTCCTTCATCTCCTCCATTAGAAGGACTTCCACATCCTTCATGTTTACTGTCGTGTTTCTTGCCCCCACACCATTCTTCACCTCTGCCAAGATAAACTCTATCGGGTTCAGCTCGCAGTAGTAAATCATGTACCGTATACACTTTTCTGCATTGAGGCAGGTCTCATACAAGTAGTAAATAGGTCGGCCTTCCCGTCGGTACTGTTACACCTGCCGTATGTAACTCTGGTGCCAAGTCAGTTTGTCCTCCCTCCCAATCATCACATTTCGTCGGCTCCGCGTCTCCACCTTGAAGCCTCTGTCCAAGAGGAGGCGACGAATCGTCCAGGGTTCGAGAGACGGAAGACCTTTCTTAAGTGTGAACTCGGCAGCGATCTTCCTCACCATGGGCACAACGTTGCCGTGGAAGAAGTCGTGGACGCAGTTTCTCAGTGCCGTTAACGTGGAGCACGTCACGATATGACGCCGGCTGCCCTTACCGGCAGGTCGCTTCATTGATGGAGTAGTCAACTCACCGTTCTGGCGCTTCGTTTCCATCTTAATCTCGAACACTTTTCTATGATGGACGCCAGTCAACTATCTGGTCATGAGACAGATGTCTTCCACACTCTGATCCTGACGCTGCCCCCGAAGCTTTATGTACACGTTCAATAAATTTGTCTTTCCCCACTACGCGGTATGCGGCCTTGCTTTTTCTCCTTGTTGAGACTCCTGGCGTTGTACTTTTCCTTTTCACATACCGCGAGGTAGTTGGGGTTCGGATCCCTGGGTGGCCGGGCTGCTGCGGGTGGCTCTAGCTGCGGCACGAGCACAAGCGGAGCTCCTGCTCGAAGTGCTATTGCTTTTCTCAGTCATAATGCCACACAGACGGGTAGCGGCGGGGGACGCATCAGTGTATGCTACAGAGCAGACGACGTTAGCCGCTGGAGCCACCACCTTATAAGTTGGGGACGGCGATGTGAAATGAGGTTCGATGCGATACGGTGCAAACGGGCAGGGATATTGCTTCCTTGATTCCTATATTCCTCGCTTAGCTAAAATCTTTTTCACAATATATAAATAGTCGTTTATTGTAGTATGAGTAGCCAACGCTTGTCGACAGCGTCAGATTTCCAAAACTAAAAAAGACTGCTTTTCATTTTGTTTCTCGTTTTAACTAGTTCCTGTCATGTACAAAGTTTATTCCTCTTTTTAATGTCAAATATGTTGCCTCGTTTAAAAGTATTATTGAATTTATTTGAAATCAAAATATTATGACGTGACATAAGAATAGTAAGCGTGCTCATAAAATTTCTTTCGAATAAGTTTGTTGTGCGGAGGTAGTCCTGGAAGTGGGAATAAGGCTGCGTGGGAAGTGCTACGTCCTGCTTTTATTAACCCGTATCAGATTATAGTGAAGTGTTTGGTTATACCGACGCTGTTAATCCGTTCAAAGCAGCCGACTTTCACAACTCCAGTCAGTCGTCGTGCAGCTCAGTGGCGACGGGACACGGCGTCGAATGGTTAACGGATAAGCCTGGGTTCGTCGCTGTATCGTTCCACAGCAGACGTGACGAACGCTGAACTGCAGTGTCGATCTCAGTGCTTCCTCGTTCCTCAGATAGTGTCGGTCGCGAGAAAAGTAATGCCTCTGCTGGTTAAACCGCCTCACGGGAGTATGTTTAGTGCAGCAAACAGATAATTGTGAGGACGCAAAAGAACTCCTTCGTGCCGAAGAGTACCAAAAAATTCCTATGCCTTCGCTGATAAAATATTAATCTGTAAATGTTTTTTTTAACTTACTGAATCACTGAGCTGAAAATGTAGATTGCGGCAGTTATCACAAAAAGAAATAAATAAAAAAGTACCCTTGCACACTTTGTGATATTATGCTGAAAAAAAGCGACCGATTAATCGATTAATTAATCGATTAAAGGGTGGGCAGTGCAGCTGAGTTTGACTAAGATGTCTTTTTAATATGTATCGTGACCAGTGTTGGACCAACTCAATTTAAATAGGCAGGCGTACACGTATACCTGGCACGACTCTCGAAGTCATCAAGTTTGAAGCGAATGAAACTCCACATTAATTCGGTCCAGTCACTGTCGCATACAAGAGCTGAAATCCATCGCTTGCGCGCTCGCTGGCCTGCTCTCAATTCCACGTTTCTGCGAAGTTCAGGACGTAGTCCATGAGGGCAGGCACGTAGCCAGCATTTTGTTTCGGGGGAGGGGGGGGCACCTATGACAAAATGCTGTATGAGGGGGAGGGGGAAGAGGAGGCCCCAACAAAATAAAAATTCGGGGGGGGGGGGAGGCCGGCTCCCCCCCCTTTCCCCCTGGCTACGTGCTTGCATGAGGGGCATGCTGGTGGAACGAAACTACCAACCGAAGATTTTTACAGTCGTGCACACTGCGAATTTGACCTCGGCAGCGCCACACACTTTCGTTTACTCGGATTGCTCATCACGTTGGTGCATGTGCTCCTTTAAACGTTTTATGGGTGAGCAGCATCAAAAGCTTCGAACCCTCCCCCATGGGTGTACAGGTTTTCTTCGAGCGTATCCAAGAAGCTGAGAGAATGGCTGATTTGTTCGAGGAACACAAGAAACAATATTTCTGTCGAAATGATTTGTTAGTGAAGGCTTCTAAATGCAGGCTTGGTTTAGATCAGGGTTGGGCAGTATCGCGATACAAATGTATCGCGATAGTATTTCAGAAATACATTTAGTATCTTTATTTCTGTATCGCGATACATTTTCTTCACCAGTATCTGTATTCCTGTAACGAAATACATTTTGAATGTTTCTTTGTATCGCGATACCATCAGGATGAAATGTATTTTGTTACATTTGTTGAGAAATACTCCCCCCCCTTCCCGAAAAAGTAAATCCAAATCCAAACGCTTTTTCCTTCACTTCTAAGGGCATTAGGGCCAAGGAGATGCTGGGGCATTGTTACTATGCTGACCGAGGTTCCTTCCGATTCTCCAAACTATTTTTCTATGCGTCCTCTTCTCTCTTCTAAGAAGTGTTGCGTAGTCGGGGATTCGAACCAGGTGGCGTGCCAGGAGTGGAGTAAGAGCATCTTCTGCCACAGGTCCTTAGGTAGGAATTTCTTGAGTCATTTTTTGCTGGCACCCAATGCCCACTGCTAACCGTCTCTCTTACCTTAGCGTACACAGTGCACCCAGCCGGCAAAGCTGAGTCACAGTGGTGGTTGACTTGAAACAGTAGCATTACTCACGCAGTGAAGTTCAACACATATTCGAATGCTCTGGTGATCCGAAACCCAGGAAGGAGGCCAGACGTGGCCTCGCTGTGCCGACCCAAACTTCGTACACCTTCGACTCGTCTCGAGCGCGCTGTTTCTCGGAGAGCTCGCACCTGTGCCGGCAATATCAGGTCGCAATCCACGAGGTCTCTGTTTGGATGATGCTAGGCGAAACTTGAGGACTGCAACCCATGCGTCGATGGCGGAGGGTCGGCAGGAACAACCTTCACAACAGAGATGCCACCGTATCGTTTTTTCAACCGTAACAGTAGATAAGACATGTGTTCCAGGATGCTTAAGGCATTCCACTATTCTCAAAAATTCCAAATGACACTGCCTGCACGATCATCAACGAAGTAACTTACAACGAAAGTACGTATTGTCCTTTCATACAGCAGCGTGGTAAAGTTTCATGTTCAAGGTCACACCTACAGATAAAGAATACCAGTTCATTCCACCGTGACATCATGTGATCAATGTTGACAGGGGCGTCCTTATTGGACAAGGGCGTAGTGACGTTTTGATGGGATTTAGGGTGACATAGATTTTATTTAGAGGTGGAAGTCTTTTTGCATCCCTCGTCAGAGAGAAAGGATGTCAGGAAATGGACCACGGTCAGTCCTTGATGGAGCATTTTTTTGAGCCCATTAAAGGCTTCTCGTCGTCCAAAACCAGTACCTTCAAGGCAGAGTGCCAAGCTTACGGGAAAGTAATTTCGGGATCAAAAACTACCACTTCAAACTTCAAGCTTCATCTCAGTTGGAAAAATGTGTTGTTGCAGTATCAGTATTTCTGTATTTGTATTTCTGCCCTTCCTAAAATGTATTCCTGTATTAGTATCTCCAAATACTTTTTGCCTCTATTCAAAATGTATTTCCGATACGTATCGTGATACATTTTTACAGATATATTTTAGTATCAGTACTTTAGCTACTATTTTAATGTATCCCAGTATTTGTATTTCCAAATACATTTTTGAGTATTTCTGCCCAACCCTGGTTTAGATTCAACACAGGTCTCTGAGGATGATTTGGCCATATAAACAGTGCGGACAAACCCAACATTTCGACAACACTAATGATATTCGATGCATCGAATTATTCGAAAGCTTAAATGCTACAAATCCGAAAGCCTAATCGTATTTTTCGGACAATCATTATTCGAATCGAATTCAAAACTCGAATATTCGCACACCCTTACCAAACAATTGTACCGATTTCCGCTAAACTAGCGCCCATAAAAAAAGAAAAGAAAGTACTTGCACGTTTTAGTTAAGTTTGATTGTGACTGTACACGAAGCACATGTTTGTAGTCGATGTATACGGACTTGAAAACGGAGTTCAGCAGAGTGGAGCGGAGCTTCTTGTTTTATATTTGGCTAAACACATCGTTGAGTTCATTGAAATTACTCCAAACTTATCGCTCCTATTTTTCGAATCTCCGAATGTGATGCTTTATATACTCTCTGTAAAGCTCCATTTTTTTAGGATCTTAATCTCTCCATTATTTTATCTACACCATCAATCAACATTTCGATCGCTGCCTCATCGGCAATTGTTTAGGCTGCAGCCATTATTTGCCTCATTATCAACGTTTCTTGCGCTCGTGTACACTGAAGACTTTGCTGTGAATCTGGGTACAAGACGGGCACGTTGCGTTTAAATACACCTTGGTCACTCTCGCACAGCAGGGGAGAGGTTCTTCGGTTAGCTCAGCATCAATTCAAATTCGGAGCGAGGCTGACCACTTAACCACGCGCAAATCCAGCGTACCTCCACCGAGACACCTTCGTTCGCAAGTATGAATTAAGCGTATAAAACTAGAAACCGCTTAACGGCTGGTCTCCTACAACTTATAGATGGACTGTTATAAAAACACTACGCGAACAAAATACAAAAGCAAGGGGAACGTGGCGAACCTATTAAAGCACCCGAGTCTCCCGTGCTAGAAAGTAAGCTTGACCTCGCGTCTCGGCTTCGTCTCGAAAGCGTACAAGGCAGAGCGTTTTCTTTACGTTGCGGTACATATGCTGTCATTCAATACGCGGCTGCTTTCAGGTGCTATTGTTTCGACTGGCGCGTATCGTCGCTTCTCTGAATGAGCTCAAATGATTCGAGGACGGAGCATAAAGGCGCACAAAGAGTCCGTCATCCGTGCAAGCAACGGCAGCGTCGGATGCTGGACGCAGGAATAAACCTAGCAGCCATGCAGGAGAGCGGTCCGAGTTGCGCACACTTCACACCGCCCCCCAGGCACCCGAGCGCGACAGCAGCAGCGCAACACGCGCGTAAAGTGCGCAGCCAAGTGTCAATTTCCGCGAGCGGCAGCTTCTTCGTCCAGGAAACGACCACCAAGTCGCCGACAATTCACCGCGAGACGGAGTGTACACCAAACCGCTCTGCGGCGGAGTTGCGAGGGGCGGATTCGACCAGCTTTGTCCGGGTTTGTGCTGGCGGGGCGAACGTGAGAAACAATGATCATCAGCATAACAATAACAGCGATCACGACTGGACGTCGTGCCTGTCGAGGGAGGCGGGCGAAACGGCTGCCCGCCCACAAACGGCTGCAGGCTCCCCATCGTTTCTCTACCTCCGCGTATCGCACTGCAGGCTGCAGACCCTCCTGCGACGCGGCGGCGACCGGACACGACGTGGGGCATCCCTTAGCCACAGTGTTTGCGCAGCGCGCGGCGGCCAGGCTCGCTTCGTAATGACAGCATTGTATCCGAGAAACGCACCGCGTTGGGCTTTCGTGGATGAGGCAGCACGCCGCCGACCTCCTCGCAGCAGTTTTTCAATGAAAAAGTTGAGGGAACGTTTCCGCGGTCGTCTCGTTCGTGTGGCTCGTGTGCACAGCCGCGTGTCCCATCAGCGCTATGTGCCGATCGCGTCGCCCGATACGAACTGAAGCCACGGCGTGGTTCTCCCAGCAAGTTCGATTCGGACGCTCACGTTTTCCAAGCCAGCTTCCGTCAGAGAGGACACCACTCCTTCAAAAAGTCGAGCGGCATTTTTTTTGTTTCTTACAGCGTGGGAAGGTTCGTGGATTTATCGCCGACTTGCACGCTTCCTTGTGGAGGATTCTTACACGCTTGCATTTTTGGAAACGGATGGTTCTCGTTGAAGAACGTGCTGAACGAGTTACGCGATCCGGTGCTTCGCACAACTTGTTCAACCAAGAGATGCCGCGATGGAGGTGAAGGTGAGACGTGACTGTGGGCAGGGGTGCATGTGCCCGCGATTAAGGAGGGACCAGATGGTAACTCCAGCACGTCAGGTGTAGATATGTGTTCGAGCCAAATCTCTGGGGCTTTCTTATTCGGTCTCCTTACCAGGGGAAAACGAAAGGTGCTGCAAATAAAGCGGAAAGTGCTTCACTCGGCTACCAGGCGCCTGTTTTCCTGCAAAGCGTTCTGGAAGCCCATTACTGCGATTCACAAAGAGAACACATAGAATGATAAGGCTGACAAAAAAGAAGCAGCTATCTCTGACAGGAGCATGGTTTGCTCTGGATGCTCGGTGTCCCTGTACATTTTACATCTCTTTAGCACAACGTCCACTCAGACTCTTTACTCGCTGTGCTCCGGCAACGATCCGTTCACCGCGTGCTCAGCGGGGCCGTAGCTGCACGGACACCTTCTAAGGGTGTTAGAAATTCATTGGCTGTTTCTGGGTTTCACGAAGCCCAAGAGATGCTTGGGCGTCTAGCTCCTCTCAAAGCACCTGAAGGGCCAATCACAGGGGCCCACAGATCGGGTTTAACGATTGAAGAGTAACAAAGACATTAGACACTATAAACACACTATAAAAACACTATAGACACACTATAAAAATGAAACAGCCTTCTTACACCCTTAAGGGTGTAAGAAGGCTGTTTCTAGACTAACATCTTTTCAACACGATTATCTCTAGTCATACACCTTTTTATTTGTAAAATAGTTAATCTTTGAATGGTGTCAAAACGGTGAGGAAAAGGGTGGTACGGAGGCGAACAGCATTTCTGACGGAAGTTCGCACGTCAAAGAAAAACAACTTCAGCGGAGGTTGGTTTAGCAACTCTGCCGAATATTTATTTCCTGCACTATGGTGTTTCCTTGAAGATACACTCAATTAACTTAGACCTACCTATATATTAGGCACTACGTGAAATATTGCCGAGAACAAAGCAACATATTTGTACCTTACTTGATAGACCGATCTCCCCAGCCAGTTGGACTACGCCACCGCTGCCGCAATGCATTGAGGGAACTTTAGTCTTTCTGCACGTGCGACCAACTCGCTGGAGCTCTAGGCGTGTAGAGTATACGAGGCGGCACGAGCGCTCTCGTGCACGGCCGTGTAATCTAAAGCTATGGCGGCGTCACGCATGCGCCTAACGCTTAGTGATATCGGCCTATGCAGATGCAGAGAAAAGACTTATATAGACGCAGTAAATAACGCCCGAAAGAGGATTCATCATCTTCTAAGCTGCTGTGCCGACTTCTATACTCGACATTTCAAAGGCAGTCATTAGAACAATTTAGTAGACCCATTCTAGAGCTACGCTTGGATAGCGGGAGCTCCTACCGTCATTTTGAAGCATGGATGATCACTTGCCTGCTAGGCCCGCTCTCCGCAGCGTACGGTGTGCTAAAACTCGCTATTATATGAGCGATTTGGTAGATCGTATTTCAGAGGCACGCTCTACTAGCAGGAGCTCGTGCCGTCACTTCGAAGTATGGATTGATCTCACGCCCGCTGGGCCCGCTTTCCTCAGCGTATTATCTACTAAAACTCTTTGTGTGATAGAAAGTTTTAGTAGACCGTACGCTACGCAGAGCGGGCCCAAGGCGCGTGCTCAATCCAGACTTCAAAGTGACGGCACAAGCTCCAACTAGCAAAGCGTAGCTCTAAAATACGGTCTCCTAAAAGTCTCTAATTACTACCTTTAAAATGTCGAGTATAGAAGACGGTGGAGCAGCTTAGAGGATAATTATCCCTCAATCGTGAGTAATTTACTGCGTCTATATTGACCTTTTCTCTCGATGTGGGAACCGCATGTAATCCTTGTTGCTTGTAAACTTTTTGCTCGTGAAAAGTATATTTAGAGAGCCATAAAGATCGCCAGCATCCCAATTTGGGGTGCTAATCACAAGGTTAAGGTTGTTCTTGTAACACCCATAGCTTGTTAGCTCTGGACAAGCTGATTTACACCCTTAAAGTGGCAGTGCAACGACACTGGGTAGGAATGTTCCTCTCTTTATAGAAGCGTGCTGGCACTAGTGGGCCTCAAGTTGTTTTTCCTGTTCCTTAATATGCTGGGGAATCCATCATACTGGTGTCGGACATGTGCTGAACTTATTTTTTATTGGTTGTGACGGTTTGTTTTATGCTCATTGGTGTGTTAACTCTTTCTCTAATCGTAGCCAGGTTGGCGAGTTTTCAGTTGATTTCATCTAACAGCGTCTTGACATCAGGTTCCTAACAATTTTTGGCATTTTTTAAAAGTTTTGGCTGCTCCTGGTATTTACTGTTCGACTTGTTCCCAAAATCCCCAAAATGGTGACTGTAACTCCATTCGGAACGTGTCGCAAATACACCGTTCTCTGGTAAATATTGGTGAAATGCTAAACAAAGGCCCACGTCCGCCATAACACACGGACGCGCAAAAAACGGCTCAGATATGGCAGCAGCTACGAAATTTAAAAATTATTTCATAAATGATTACACCAACCTGTAATGAAGAAAAAGCGAAAAAAATTACATTATCTTCCCGAGGGGAACCATGGGGTATTGCGGAGCATCGCGGATCGTAATTAATTTATTCCCTTCTTGACTGATTTCTTTTGGCCGGCCGGATTTGGGCTGCGGCGGACGCGAGCGGCCGAGAAACGCTAGCACACGACAGCCGCAGAGTTGCGGGGAAAGCCCACCCCACTGGAAAGCCCTGGCGTGGCGCTGCGACCCGCGCGCCCAAAACTATCCTCCTTTCACTCCTCCGGGGGAACGCGCGCAGCGCGCTACCGCTGCTTATATTCACACTTGAAGGAGAGGAGACTAGAGGAGGAGAGTTGCGCATGCGCGTGCGGTGTGAGTAGAAGCGAACGCAGGCGAAGTGCACGCAGCTGGTAGAGAGAGAGAGCGGAGAGAGTAACGCGCAGCTGTTGGATAGAGGGAAGGAGGAGAGTTGCGCACGCGTAGTGTGAGTGCGGACGACGCCGACGCCGCGGGACATAGACCCGAGCAAGAGATGCTCTGCATCTAAAAACCTTGTCCGCAGTTTTTTTTAATCTAGCGCGTTTGCAGTGTTGTAGGTGACGTCGCTAAGATGCAGACAATCGCCAAGAAGGCCCTGGCCGATGACCCTTGTGTGACGTATGTGATGCGCCGCTTCGGCAGTATCAGATGGTTGTGAAGAACCGGGGTGATAAGAAGGGATGTGAAACGAGAAAAGCAACGGTTTAGCGTGTTCCGACAACTGCTCTCCAGCCACCGTTGAACGCCTGGCAAGCATATCCATTCTGCCGCGCGTGAAGACGCCATGTCTATCCGGGGTCGCCTACGTTTAGAGCGGGAGGGGGTTGGGGGTTTCCACTTTTGGGGCCCGTTGGTGCGTCGCGTCCGACGTTGAATTGAGGATCTTATAAAAACCTTGAGGATCTTATAAGATCGTATATTTTCGCAGAGCAGCAGTCCATCAGGTATTATAAATAATAATAATAGCTTTTATTCACGATGAAATGTGGCGGGAGCTGAAGAAAAAAACTGCACAAGCAGCTGGACTGGTCCTCAGCCTCTACAGCTTCCGAAAAACATGCACAAAAAATTATAAAATGCAGATACTTAGCAAATATTAAAACAATGTAAGTAGTATACTTACTATTAAAAGTATTTAATGTTTATTTCAATAAAAGAATTATTCCCTTATCTCACGTGTGCTACAAGATCCCACATCAACATTATAGTGCACAAGCGGGCTTAATGATGTCGGCAAGGTCCTTTCAATCATCTGAACGCCATAATCTGTGCGTGATGCCTCTACTGCCCTCAGAGATCCGAGTGACAAGTTATAGGTTTGTTTCTAAATTATGTAAAAAATATTTAAAAAAAATGTATTCATCTCACGACATTCCGGGTTTGTACTTTGTACGAATCGACTTTCATAGTATTTAGATATTGTTAAAAAAACCATCCTGTCGAAAAGTTGATTAGCATGGTGACTATAACGGACGCCGCACACGACTCTTACAACTCTTTACTGGAATACCAATAGTTTTTGTAGATTAGTTTTGCTTGTCATACGCACACCAAATTACAGTAGTTCAAATGGAATACAAATGAGTTACATAAAAGCGACTTCACTCCAGCTGGAAGGACATGGGGATATTTGTGTAACATACCACAGATGCAAAGCAAGTTTAGAAATGATAATATCACGAATTAGAAATGATGAGGCGGAGAATAACTGGAGAAGCTGAATGTTTAATTGGTTGAACTTGTGCCCAAAAACAAAATAGAAAAAGATTAGCGCCACAGGCGTCGATGTCGGCGAAACAGCAGGATCGAGCGCTGGGGTGAGACTGTCTCCGGTTCGCCTCACAGAGCTCCTTATGTACACGAGTGGGCTTCTGGAACAATCGGCGTAGAAGGTTCGGTGCGTAGAACATTTGGACCTCGACGAAGCAAGAGAGTTCTCGAGTCCACCAGAACGCAACATATACAGAGGTAGCAACAAAGTTGCGTACGCTCCCAGGCATCGAACCCCGGCCCTTTGCGTGGGAGCCATGCACGATAACCATTCGACCACGGGCGCGCTGCCTAATTGGCTAGCTGCACGCGCGGCATTTTTCCCCCTTTAAAAATGTGCATCGCCCCGATACAACACAAAACAAAGCAAAGCAAATAAAAAGAACGGTAAACTGAAGAGTCATTTGGAACACATAAGGACCACAGTCCTATCGAACGTAGAATCGCCTGAGTCGAACGACGTGGACCACCTCGGGTCGCCGTCGGCGTCGCGATGATGCGTGCGTTCCGTCGGGCACCACTTCGTAGTTTATAACCCCCAGGCGTCCAAGGACCTTGCATGGTCCAAAGTAGTGCTTTAAAAGCTTCTCGTTGAGGTTACGACGTCGTATCGGTGTCCACACCCACAACCGGTCTCCGGGCTGGAAGTGAACGTCCAGACGACGATGGTTGTAGCGGCCAGCGTCGACACGTTGCTGGTCTTGGATCCGGACTCGGGCGAGCTGGTGGACTTCTTCTGCTCGTTGCAAAACCACCTGGACGTTGTCACTTCCGTCGCCAGCTGGCTCGTTAGGTAGCGTCAAGCATCGTGGCCACTCAGTGACCATGCACCAGCTGGAATGGTGCACCAGTGGTCTCTTGAACCGCTGTGTTGTACGCGAACACGACATACAGCACAGGACCTCGTCCCACGTCTTGAGTTTACGTCGACGTACATCGACACCATGTCGGCGATGGTCTTGTTTAGGCGTTCAGTAAGCCCATTAGCCTGAGGATGGTACTCTGTGGGTCGCCGGTGATTGGTATGGATGAGAGGAATGATCCCTTGCATCAACTGTGCTCTGAACGATGACCCGTGATCTATACCAGAAATTCGGGAGCGCCGGGCCGGAGGACGATGGACGCGATGAAAAAATTGGGGACTTCCGCAGCAGTCCCTTAAAGAAGGGCTTTCGTTTCGGCGTACCGCGTGAGATAATCTGCCGCGACGATTATTCAGCGGTTTCCGACGTTGACGGCGGAAAAGGATCAAGTAAATCCATTTCGGTCTGCAGGAACGGCGTGGACGAGGGAGCAATTGGATACAGAGTCCTGACGGCTCCGTCGGTGGTTTCTTGCGTCGCTGACACTCATGGCATAATCGAGTGTAGAGGTGAACGGTATTCGGTAGCCTCGGCCAATGGTACCTTTCCCGAATCCTGGTGAGCGTCCTGCTGTAACCAAAATTCCAAGCCGTCGGGTCGTCACGGCAGGCTTGAAAGATTTCTGCCCGACGACTGGAAGGTATTACTAGTAGCCATTCTGGGTTGCTAATCCCGAAGTTATTTTTGAGGAGAACACCCCGTCGAATGGCGAAGCTTGACATGTTTTGAGAGGAAATACTGAGGACGGCGCTTTTTTACCTTCCAGGCGCTCAATCACGGCATGGAGTTCGCAGTCGTTACGTTGTGTCCTGCCATGTTGGCTACCTTGACTGCGCCGAGAAAACCTTCGTCCTCCTCGTCGTCGGTTCTGGCAGGTGCTGACTCGACGGGGGATCTCGACAGATAGTCGGCATCACTGTGTTTGCAACCGGATTTGTACACAATGGTCCTGTCAAATTCTTTAATTCGGAGACTCCAGCGGGCGAGGCGTCCAGAGGGATCCTTTCGGTTCGCGAGTCAGCACAGCGAGTGGTGACCTGTGACCACGCTGAATGGACTACCATACAAGTACGGGCGAAACTTCGTTATCGCCCAGACGACAACAAGGCATTCTTTTTTTGTCGTAGACTAGTTGCACTCCGTCTTAGACACCGTCCGATTTGCGTAAGCGATCGCTCGCTCTGTACCCTCCTGCCGTTGGACCAGTACCGCGCCAAGTGCGGTATTACTTGCGTCGGCGTGGATTTTCGGTTCTGCGAACTGGTCGAAATGGCAAGGATCGGCGGCGTCTGGAAGTCTCTTCTTTGGCTCGTCGAATGCCCGCTGTTGTTCTCCCCATTGTAACTTCACAGCGTCCTTTATGAGATGCGTAAGCGACGCAGAAAGCTTGGCGAAACCTTGAACGAAGCGCCTATAGTAGGCACAGACACCCAGGAACCTTCTAGGGGCCTTCTTGTTCGACGGCGTTGAAAATGCGATTACGGCGAGCGTCTTCTCGGGGTCAGGAAGAATACCTTCGTTGTTCACGACGTGACCTAAGAACTTCAGTTTGTGACAGGCGAAATGGCATTTTGTCGGCTTGAGGGTGAGTCCAGCGATCTTGATCGATTGTTGTGCGGCTCGAAGTCATCTCAGGTGCTCGTCGAAATTTCGGAAAAACACACCGACGACGTCTACGTAGACAAGGCAGTTCTGCCATTTGAGACCTGCTAGCACGGTGTTCATTACATGCTGAAATGTTGCGGGTGCCGTACGAAGTCCAAAATCCATCACTTTAAACTCGCACAATCCGTCACGCGTGACGAAGGCCGTCTTCTTACCGTCTCGCTCTTCCACTTCGATCTGCCAATAGCCACTCTTCAGGTCCATCGACGAAAAAAATTACACCATCTTCCCGAGAAGAACCATGGGGTGATGCGGAGCATCGCGGATCGTTATTAACGGTGTTATTGGTATGTAACGGTGTTAGTAACGTTGTTGGTAACGTTGTTAACTTGCGTGTTATTACGTTGTTAACTTGCGAATGGACGCCGCTTCTCGTTGCCGTAGTTCAGGGTCTGCCGCTCGCTTCAAGCGTTTGCTCTCAGCGTCGCGTGCCCTTCGCTGCGCAGCTTTGTCTTCAGTGGACGTAGCGTTGCTTTTAGTTTGTCGGGTGGTGCTGAGGCTTGCTTGCGCCAACCCACTAACTGACGGGACTGTTGCTTCCATCACACTTCATCGGAAGAACGGAGTGAAGTGGAGTCAGCAGTGCTGAACTGAACACGCGCAGCGCGCTACCGCTGCTTATATTCACACTTGAAGGAGAGGAGACTAGAGGAGGAGAGTTGCGCATGCGCGCGCGGTGTGAGTAGAAGCGAACGCACGCGAAGTGCACGCAGCTGGTAGAGAGAGAGAGCGGAGAGAGTAACGCGCAGCTGTTGGAGAGAGGGAAGGGGGAGAGTTGCGCATGCGTAGTGTGAGTGCGGACTACGACGCCGACGCCGCGGGACATAGACCCGAGCAAGAGATGCTCCGCATCTAATATCGGGTGGGGCACAGCCAGTCGTGGGAGTCGTCGATACGAGGCACCGGGTAAACGTCCTTCTTCGTCACGGCGTTTAGACGACGATAGTCTACGGAGAACCTCAGAGTCCCATCCTTCTTTAAAAGGACGACTGGCGACGCCCAGGGACAACTGGAAGGCTAGACGATGTCGTCATTGAGCATTTCTTGTATTGTTCTTGGATTACCTCCCTTTCTTTTAAGGAGACTCGGTAAGGCGACTGGTGCACAGGGAGCGCGTCGTTGTCGGTAACAATGCGGTGCTTCGCTACCGTCGTTTGTCGCAGTCTTGAGGAGGTGGCAAAGCACTCAGTGAACTCGCCAAGGTGGTCAAGCAGGCGTTGTTGTTCTGTAGCAGGAAGCTCCTGTTCGATGTCCTGTTTCGATGGCGGCATTCTCTGGTGATGCGATGAAGACGATACTTCTGTGAGTGCAGTGATGGCGGCTGAGTCCTGAAGTTCCTCGATGTGGCTCTTGGCGGCCCCTTACTAAGGTACTGTGGCTCTTGTCAGAAGTTTGCAACGAGGATTGCGGCGCTCCCGTCTCGAAGCTCTGTTACACCCTTGCGACTCCGTCTCCTCTTTCTAGAAGCAACTGGACGCTGCCCTCGAGCAGAAGTTCGACGCCGGAAGCTTAATTGGGCCCGACAGGTAAAAAAACACCTCACCGGAAAGCAAAGTTTACATGATCGAAGAGGACACGGAACACGAATGACGTCGTTATTGTTTCCTCCGGTGTTGAGACAGGTTTTTCTAACGTCAACCTGTTCGCTCCCAGATCATTAGACAGTTTTAGTTGACTGTACGCTGAAGCTTTGCGTGCGCAAAGAAATTGCGGGTCGGGAGTGTGCATGCGCAGAACGCAATCGAAGGGATAGCCGCTAGCGTATTGCGTACGGACGCAACGCTGGATATTTTGCGCTGCGGGCTAGCGGGCCTTGCGGGAAGCTCTCAAGAGATTTCAGGCTCAGCGAGAGCTCCAGTTTCAAGATGGCGGTTGCCTCGACTGCCGAAGCCTGGGCGATGTGGTGTTCGCGAAGTTCAGTGTTATGTGTAGTTACGTGGTGTTCAGCTCGGTAACTCTTTCGGGAAAGTACCGCACTCGAGTCAAATCGCCGTGCAGCTGAAGGAGTGTGAAGTGAAAATGTTCAGAGCTCGCAATGTACGTGCAGTCTTGGGCTCGTTACTTGAAAAATGTAATGAATTGCAATTACAAATTACCTAGCCTTAAATGTAATGGATTACAGTTACAAATTACATTCGCAGAAAAGTAACGGATTACTTTACTCGTTACGTTACAAATTACTTTCACCTTACTTTTTTCGTACACTTATCCAAAAAACAATAAAAAAAGTTTTGATATTTTAAAAAAGCTTTCTGCACCACTACTTTTCATTTTTCATACGCCCGTATTATGGTAGTCCTTGTAAAAATAAAATATTGTATTTAAACAAACGATGTGCCTAAAGGTACGTCGGACGTATCCGGATCCCTGAGTATAAAAGACAGGTCGGATGTACCCGGATCCCAGAGTCTAAATATACGTCGAACGTACCCGGGACCCAAAGTCTGTAGGCGTAGCCGCGATTCGCATTCGAGGTGTTCGGGCTACCAAGTAGTATGCCGTATGTGTCGCCGACTCCGAGCTCAACGAACTCAACCGGCTCAACTGTCGAGTTTCTAAGAAATGTTCGAAAGAGAATACGAACCTGACCACACATAAAACGTCGTGTGACGTTTCCGGCCGTTTCCTTCCCTGACGGCTGAAGTTTCGTTTCGTGAGTATCAAGAGAAATGTTCGAGATAGAGTACGAAACTGACGAAACATGAACCGTCGTGTGCCGTTTCCAGCCGTTTCCTTCGCTGGCGGTCGAAGTTTTGTTTCGTGCAAACGTGAAAAGCATGCAGTGTGTGAAAAAATAAAAGACGTTTACAACTCCTTGTAACGCCGAATCAGAGCGCAGCTCTTGAGGAGGAGGAGGAGGAAAAGGTACGGAGAGGAGGCTATGCCTCTCCTCCTCACCTGCTCGCCTCCCATTTAGGGAAAATGTCCCCGATAAATTTAGAGGAAAATGTTCCCCGCTAAATTTAGCAGAAACATTTCCCCACTAAATTTAGAGGAAAATGTTCCCCGCTAAATTTAGCAGAAACATTTCCCCACTAAATTTAGTGGAAAAATTTCCCCGCGGTTACGGTGACGCCGACGCCGCTCAAACCGGAAACGGGCGCCTAAGAGCGCGCTCTAAAAGGGTCGGCGGGCCACGGCTCCTGCCTACCGATTTTTGCACTTGTATAATGTAACGTTCCTTTATATCAACGAGGTAGAGGGGCTTAGAGTGATAAACCGGAAGTTCGGAAGTGGCACCCCCCGGTTGCCGCCATTTTGTACGCAAAAGTGACCACACGTCACGTGACCTCACAAGAGCCGTGACGTCACCGGTAAGATGGCAGCGCCCAGAGTCGGAAAATGCGAGTTTGTTCGGTGCGCGGTAGCCGCGATGTGTAGCTGCTTTCCGACGACTTCGGTCTTCTTCGTGCTCGCTGACGCAGGTATAATGTGAAAATATGAAGAAATGAGACTTTATTACCTTTTTCCGCAAGATCGCCCTGTATCATCTGGATATTAACACCTGCGAGACAGCATCAGCCGTGTCGCCGTACCGGTGCTCGGATTCCCGGATGCGTTCGAGGGTCGATAGAACTTTGAGTGCTTTTAGCATGCAATTTTCGCTTTCTCTTAGCTTTGTTTGAACGTTGGGATGTCTGAGAATTGGCGCGAAATGTATACATCGGACGTAGGGCCTAGGGGAATTCGTTTCAGCCCTACGTAACTGCATAATCGCAGCCAACTTTTAGCGAGGAAGCTCCTGCGATCTTTACGTTTTGTACTTACAAACAATTTTACGATATAACTCCTAGCATAATATATTCGCATTTTTCTAGCTTCGTTTGAACGCCTGAGAATCGAAGCGAAAGGTATACGTCGCGTGAGGACGGGGAAGTTGTTTCAGCCCTGCGTCACCGAATAACCATAGAAACTTTTAGCGAGGAAGCTCCTGCGATCTTTAACCTTTTGTGCTAATCGACGATTCTACATTCGATCGCTTTTCTTCCTTTTTTTGTGAGTTCGAATTGCACACTTATTTTCAGCTGCGAGGATGACGTTTTTATTGAGTGGGGGATGAATAAATCGTTGCAGGCACCTGCTTCAATGCTATTCGACTTGCTAGTTTTGGTGTACGCATAGATTAATTGCACAATTTTCTCTTTCGTAGGTTTTTTTGCAGCAATACTTTTTTTTTCACCAAGAGTGCATTGTATTAGTCGGTCAATTATTTACTTGTTCTAGTTACCTGTACAAGATGATTCATATTTGTGTTCACCCCTTGCCCGAAAAGCAGTCTTGTTGAAAAATGTTGACTACCATTCCTTTTGGTCTCTTCAATAGACTTCTTTCTAAAATGTGGGCTGCCTATACTCCGTATTACCATAACCTGGAAAAGGGCAACCGCCACAGCCCCCTCGTGCCAATCAGATTGACGGAGTGAAGGCATGTGAGAAATCTGTGCTGACGAGCACTCTGATGATATGTTGTCATGTGCCTCTCTCCAAAATGCCTATTGACTCACCAAGACTGTAGCCTTCACCGCTTGCCAAATTGTGATGGAACGAATTACAGTAGCTATTACTCTAATTGCCCAAGGCCTTCATACTTTGGCCATTTGTTCGACAAGAATGTTATGTCCGCCATCACTGTGAACTCTGCTGAGCGCCTATTGGACTCGAACGTTGCATTAACGTTCAACGTGAACTGGGGTATATTCGTGTGCTTCGCACTGGAAAAAAATGGCGACAGTTGTGTTGCTTGATGGGGTTTTGCAAAGGGTCTATTGTGTCATACGTATTGGAAGTGTCCTGCTATATAACAATGCATGAACACATACCATTAAACTAGATGCTCAGAGGTGTGTTTTTTTTTGCAACTAACAAGTTACAGCAGTGTGCTTTAATGTTATTATCATGTGCATAGTTTTAAGTATCCTCTCTGCAATGTCTACAAAGGCCCCTGGAGAGAATAAAGTAATAAATAACATTTTCACATCACTGGAGTTGGTTTTCGGATGCACCATATGTTCAGTAGAAGTGGAACGAGTGCAGCTTAATGGAACCAGTCTGGTATGTCCCATTATTTAATATTGAGGGGTCAGAGATGCGAGTGTATTCAAAAGTTCCAGCACGTGCGGTGAACACAATTCTTTGTGTAGAGACTCTGAAGACGTAAAGGCAAGCGGAAATATGTTTATTAGGTTAGTGCAGTGGTTCTCAAGTGGGGGTCCGCAGACCCTCCGGGGTCCGCGAAGTTAGTCGACCCGGCAATGTAAATTGTCTTTTTTTCAAATCGAGAAGAAATGTTTCGGATTTCGGGCGAGTTTTCTCGTGTCTATACGTCAATAACAGAGGTCTACTTCACACTAGCCCTTAGTTATATCCATTTATTCAATCATTATCATAATTAACTTATAGCTTTCCCTCCCCTCACCACGAATGGGGTCCTCCATCATCTCCGCTGATCCACAAGGGGTCCGCAAAACATTGACGGTTGAGAACCACTGGGTTAGTGCATCAAATATGTTGATTTCCACTTGATTACGTAATTATTGGTTCTTTGCAAATGGTTCCATAACGAGTTCTTTCTGCGACAGTCTCGTGTCAGGCGTTCAGTCATAGTACCTGTGCTGCTTGTTGTCGGATGATGCTCCTGGCACGTCGGTGTTCAGTTTGGTCGAGTGGCAACTTAGACCGACTGATGCCGTCTTGTAATCATACGTCATGTGCGGCCACTGACATCTGATGCACTGAAGCTGCAGGGCTGGCTTCTAATCCGCAAATTTTCCTGGTAGTTTTCCGCATCAATGCAGCAAGCTCGGGCATGTATGAATGCTTCGGCGTTGGGGTGTCTCGTTGAATCGGCATTGAATAGTAACGGGTAGCTGATGGCGGTCATCGTGACTTTGTGGCATAAGTCGCCCTCGGTTCGTCAGATGCCGCTTTGCTCGAAGTCTCCAGTTGAAATGCCTGTCGAACTTGTTCCGAAACAATCTCGGCAATCAAAATAAAAGCCGGGCAACTGATGGCAGGAAGTAGCTTCCTGGTCTCCTCCCGGACAACGTCGTGGATGTCGCAAATGCCTGGGAGGCTGGCATCGAAGTTGCAGCTGGACGACTCGAGTGTCGAGAAGCTGGGGAGTTGTTTATAGCGACAGGCTCGGGCCTGCAGTATACATTCAATGTTGGAAGCCGTGGTGGTATGTACCCTTCGACTGTTGTCGTGGAGTTGCGGACAAGGCTGCCGGAGGTGTTGTACCTCACGTGAGGGACATGGGATTCTTAGCTTCTTGTCTTCTGTAACATCAGGGTTGGCGTGGGTGCTCGATCACGCCCAAAACATCTTCCACGAAGGCGGTGACGCTCTTGTTGAGGCCACATCCTGGACAGAATCAGGAATTCGGCTCTCCCTGGTCAATGTTGGCTGATGAACGTGCACTTCAGCTCGATCGTGCAAACTTCCCACGACGTTAAGGAGGATTCGTGGTTCTCAAACCAGTGTCTGGCAGTTTCTTCCACGAGAAGTATAGGTTCTGCAGGAGCTGGTTGTCCGTCTACCCACTGTGGCGGGCGAGACGGCCATATATTTCAATCCAGCCCTCGACGTCTTCATACACCTTGCGTGAAAGGGCATCGGAGTGTGAGGTGCGACGGGCATGCGAACGATGATGGGAGCGGACATGGTTTGCTGCTACAGGTTTGTCATTGTTGGCTTAGTCAGCTTCGGTTTTTCTGGCAAAAGACCGAATTCCGGTGGTTCTTGCTGGTAGCAGTGACTGGCTCGGATTTCAGGTTCTTTGTGGTGCATTTCCAAGGTTCGTCCTTGCGGTACTCGCTCGCCTTGCGGCTTTTCTGCCGGGCTTGGGATAGGACTTGGTTCACGGCTCGCCGGGCATATAAGACGTGGGGCAACTCGGCTGAGGAGCCGCCAGGGTCCACACAGAGTGAAGGGCTATGGATAAAGTGTGCAGCACCTCCACCAGAACATACGATGACAGCTGAGCATGGCCTGGAACTTTCCAGAATAGTAAATATTGATAGAAAATAGGACTGGAGCAAGCATCTGTGACAATATAACAAAACAGACAGAAGAGAGTCTATCCTGACCACTAAAAAAGCTGCATTGTTTTAGAGGCATTCAGTTCGAATAAATCCTCTCCTTCGGCGTTTGGCGACTGCCGCGGACGAACTGAACTGAAATGGATGTGGAACCACTTTTCTGGTAATGAGCCGCTGCAGACTGCCGTCGCAAAGCGGCGTGAACGGGTGGACTGGGTAGGTAACACGCGCGATGAAATGCCCATACAGCTTGCAATTCGCGTACCGAGTGTTGATGAAACTTGTGTCGACGAACGTACGACAGACAAGCGGAATCAATACCAACTGCAACACCTGTGCTCCGTGAAAGTGCACGTCTACGCCAGAACAATTTAGGAAGCAGCACAGCATCACCGAAAGCACGGCACAGGAACTACCAACTTGAAGCACTTGAAGGCAGCTCTCCGGTGCGCCGCACAACCAAAGTGAGCCTTCGGTCATTTTAACGAAGCGGCACCACGATTGCGCACTGCCAAGCACGACTCGCGCAATTTCCGTCGCTAAACTTCGTATCCAAACATATTGCACACGCTTCACTGCAGACCTCGAAGATTCCGATGGTCAACGAGAGCACAGAAACGTCGCCTTAAAATTTACTTGCGGTATCCGAATCAATCCGAGGTCCGAGCAACGTAGGGCCGAATGTCTCTTTCGTGGCAATATCCCCGGCGATCACCAGCGAAATGCACACCGTTCCTCCTTCTGTTCACGTTATACCTACATCAGACACCACGCTGAACTCTGAAGTCGCTTTCGACCGGCCTCATATGACGGCTTCCGCGTCTGAAATCAACTCGCCGACACGAACGACAACAAACAACGCATCCGACAAGCTCCGGCCCAGCTGGGACCAGCCGCTGCCTGGGCGCTGCCATCTTCCCTGTGACGTCACGTATTTGGTTTGGTCATGTGACGAGTGGTCAAATTTGCGTACAATGGCAGCCGCCTTATGGGGGTCACTTTCGAGTGCAGACCGGAACCCCGGTTTATCGCTCTAAGGGCCGGTTGCACCAACGTCGCTTACCTTTACCCAAAGCGGCTCTTTACAAAGTCGGCTTAGCGCCCTAAGCCGAGCTTGGATAAGCACGGGTTTAAATTCCGGTTGCACCAACGTTAACCCGGCTTTACAGACGCGCCCCTAGCTAAACGCTGGATTTGCCTAGGGAATGTAGGGACAAACAGAGCGAACTAGGGAACGCTCAGAGGGATGAATGCGATTGGCGGAGAAAAATCACGTGATGTAAAAAAAAAAAAAAAAAAACTGCCGCAATAGTAGTAGTTTGCGTCTGCTTTTCGCTGTATTTCTTCGGTGAGTAACGAATTAAAGGTCTCCAAATTCAGTCATTTTTTCGCTTAACTTTCGAAAACAGGAGTCAAAGCTTTAAATAAACACGAATGCTCTTTACATCTGTGATTGTGTGTTTAATATCGGTTGATAACAGAATATTTTGACAGTGACAGTAGCTTTCGTGCTCACATTTTGAGATAACGGAGCCATCGGGGCCCCAAATCTCACCGAACGCGAAAAGGACTCTCTACTCGCAACATCGCTGAAGACAAAACATCATCGAGAATAAGTAGGCAGGTAAGATGACTACTGAAATCAAGTCATGCCTGAGACCGATGAAGTTCAGAACAGTGACGAACTCGCCACGGCAGCTGCGAAAATGCCCGGAAATCGTCGAATAGAAGTCGTCGAGATCTTGCATCGACCGTACTCGTTGCTATCAGCAAGGTGACAAAACTGCACTGTACCGTCGTTGAACTGATTGTGTCAAACCCTTTGATAATGGAACTACGTATCTTTTACTTTAGTGACAAGCAAAGAAGGTATAACTATCAATACATCAAAGCGATACTACTGGTAGATCCCTTGATGATCATACAAACTGTCAATTATTGAACACGCAAAGGTCGCCCAGAACCATTTTTTTATTCCTGCTGACAGAGAACCAGAAGCTTGTTCGCGAGTGATAATAGGCAGATCTTGAGTTCATACAAATAGACGGCGGCAGACTTCGAAGTATAGAAAACTCCCACTAGTACATCACATCGTGCCCACGAGAACGGTTGTCTCTTCGCATCACCTGCCCAGCCTGCCCCAATACAGCGCTGAACGAATCTCGCATTGTAGTCGTTACGATTTGTCGTCGCCACGAATGAAAGATATAAAGCAAAGCATTTCTAAAAGCACGATCACCAGAAAAGGTGCGGTTATAGAACGCAGTTTTCTGAAGTGAAGATTCTACTCGCGAGACAAGGAAAATTCACTGAAGGTTGTCTCAAAACTAAAGAAATTGAATTTTTGCAGTTTTATTATTAAAATTAACCGCAATTTGATGCAACCGGCAGAAGTGTCGACAATCAGCTGATGGCCGAGATCACGTACGGCTACTATTTCAACGCACCGATCGGATTAAAGGATATGCTTAGCAAGCAGAAATTAACAAGGTGTTAAATAGCAATACGTGACAGTTATGCGAAAATCAGTAAGTACATACGAACAGGCTCGTTGACAGAAAAACCAACGGGAAGACAGACGTGAGCCCCACAGCTCCGTCCGTATCTCGGTTAGGGCTAACACGCACTGGGAGTGGAGAGCAAACTTGAAAACAGGGGTCGATGAACACTTCACGAGACAATATTTTGCATCCTTGTCACAATCGAAGGCCATTCTGTCGAGATTCTCACGCTGTTGTGGCCTAAAACACTTTGCACAACCAATTTCGTCCACCGCGTCGACCGCCACAAACAAGCCGCCATGTTTATAATCCAGGATTAAGAAACAAGCAAAAGCAAAGCGCCCAATGTTGGGCGCTCAAGTTAAGCGTAGTTTAATGCTAGGTTTAGCGATAAGCGATTTTGGTGCAACCGAACGAAACCGAAACTGAGCTTAGGTTCCCGACTAAGCTCCGCTTTTCGCTAAGCGGCGTTGGTGCAACCGGCCCGAAGCCCCTCTACCTCGTTGCTTTACATGCACCTGCTGACGTAAAAAAACCGACAAGGATGGTGCCCTGTCGAGCAGCTTTCGGTTTTTTCCCCATTAATGACCCTGGAAATGTAAAATCAGTGCTGTACTAATTCTACAAACTGGAAACGAGTCAGCTCAGCTTCCAGTGCATTCTACCACCAGCAAGGAGGACTGCTTTGACGTCACGTGCAAGCCATGGATACCAGACTAGACTACCTCATTCTAGGCCTGCTACATATATAATAATAATTTCCCACGGGAGTATTGGTCACACGTGCGAAGCACATGCACCCTCTTTGTGATCGTAACACTTTTTGTTGTGGGCGATGATGATGATGATGACTGGCGGCTACTCGAACTGGGTTGGAATGGATTGCTTTGTAACAAGCTTGATTTGATCGAACCTTTTCTTTTTTTTTATCCTAATCGTAAATGCAAGTACGACAAAGCGCGACTCCTAAGCGAAGAGATGGTGCGTCCGACGGACCGGTGGCCATTCACCGGCTACGTGCGACGTATCTTTAGACTATGGGATCCGGATACGTCCGACGTATCTTTAGACTCCTGGTTCCGGGTTGCGATCGTTCAAGGAATACTAACCCTAATCACTTTTCTCGGGTGATGAAAACGCGTCAAAATTCGAATCCTTCATAAACGCCTTTAAATACTGTACGCACCAGTAATACCTTGAACTTGAGCACACGCATCTGTAATGCGCAAAGTAAGAAATCTGAGCGACGTTCGACGACATAAATGCTAAGGAAGCACCACTGTAGTCGAAGTAAACAAAGACGACGGCACAAGCGTTTCTGCAGTCTTGAGGGTGCCGCCACAACATCGCCGCACGAGTAAATGGATCTACCCTTCTAGGACGTGCTGGGTTATCATCGCGACACACGACGAAAATTCAGTCAAGGATAGCGCTCTTTGCGGAACGATGAGCTTCCACCACGCCGACCACGTCAACGATCACCACTGACGCCATGCTTTTCAGCAGATTGCAGGAAAGGCGAAACAGCGCAAGCGCAGTCTTATCTTTCTCTTGCTTCGTTTACCGCAAGATAGATGGCGCATAGCTCCGAGCATTATGAAATTGTGCAATTTCCGTCACATCACTAATTATTGAACAAAATGTGGATCAGAACATTCTTTAACAAACCTTTGAAGAAACATTCACTGGCTATTTAGTGTTTATGATCGCGGTGCTGGTGAGGTAAGCTCTTATCCAATAGTCGACGCGGATTTGGCTGACGTGCATTGGCCCCGCGGATGCATCGCAGTAGAAGGCAGAGAGCTTTCAAAGGAAAGAAGGTATAAAAGAGTCCGCTTTTCTTTTAAAAGTTCCATAGCGAAATGTTTTTTTGACTATCTATTTCTGTGTTTTGGTCTTCTTTCACACCTTTTACGACCTGCGGTGGATGAAATCTAATTTCAAAATCGTTTCATGGTCCGTCTAAACTAAACGCAAAAACTTTGTTTTCAAAAAAAAAAAGAAAAGTTCCCACGATTTTTTTACACTTACAATCATACATGCCCTAAAAAAAGAAAAAAAAAGAAAAAGAACTTGCCTTGTTACAGAACTCAAGTGAAACTATAACCTCGCCTATAGGCCAATGAGCAGCAGACTCTATTGACAGCGCACACTAAACGGGGGCGATAAAGAGGAGCAGCTTGCGTCAGCCACGATTTCGAGTCTGCGGCAGCAGTTCCATTTGCACCGGAAGGTCGACAAACAAGTGCCAGTGATGCGGTCTTCGAGGGCGGGTCTTTCCCTTCTTCCCCCTGCCTCCGTTGCTCAAGATCGCTCCTCCGATCGCCATCGCCGCACGAGACGTCGTCAGCGGAACCAAGACAAACAGGGGCCGCTGCAGGTGGGCAAGCGGAGAGGGAGAACAAATGCGCCCGCCGCCTGTTTCTATCCTCTCAAACATTGTCAACACGGAACAATCGGCGGCGGCAATTCCTCGCTGCTTCGAGCCGGCGAGGCGGGCCGCCAGTTTGCTGCAGTCCCTAAGCTGAGAGTGGGAAGAATGCTATATGTACGAGCTCAACCAATCAGCCGTCGACCTCGAGTGACGTGATAGCGTCCTCATCGACCACGGACCCGTGAAGAGTTCGGTCACGTTCTTCAATGCTAATAGCTGATTGGCGCTCTCTGTACGTCGCCCACACTCCTCAGTCGGATTTTCAGTTGTGTTTTAAACTGGATCGCTGCGGAGGTTGAGAGTCACCTTAGCCAACAGCGTGCAGTAATCAGCTCCCATGACTTTGAGATCGTGCGCAGCGAACATTAGAGTGCAAGGTCCCGTGGTACGCTACTATAGCATGATTGGCTCCAATGGTTGAGATCGTTCACTTCGGTACATCGCGAGACTGAATGGAACGCATCGGCCGAGCAGGCCGTCGGTCTGGTACCACGCGCTATTATCGCGCGCTAGTCCCACCACAATGGGCCATAAAAGCGGCGGGGACGAAGCGCGCGGGGGCCCACTCGACGCGGGTTGCGTCTTTGCCTAATTGTTGCAAAACGCGCGGGGCGTTTCGAACGTGAAACTTTGCTCCCAGACGATCCGGGCCCGGAATTCAATGAGAACAGGCTTCGCGCGCCGCGTAAACAGCGCCGTGCCGCCGCCGAAAAAAAAGAAAAAAAAAAAAAGAAGTAGAATGGATTTTTGTGTTTTGTTTTCGAAACACAATAAGATTTATGCGTGTGCGCTCGTGTGTGTCTATGTCTTCTTTTTTCTTTGGCTACTGGTGCGCGTGCGAGTGCTCGCTGCGAGAGTGTCTTAGCCTATTTGTCTACCCCGTTATTCAAATGCAAAGAATGGCAAGCCGCTCTACTGAGGTTTCACGTAGTATGAAGCATCTTTTTTGGTAATTGTACTTTTTAATGCGAATAGCATTCTTTGGATACTTCACGGTAACGCTATGTATCTATCTATCTATCTATCTGGCTATCTAACCTCTTACGCCGCGGGTCGATAAATAAATAAGAAAGACCGGCGCCGGCTGGGATTCGAACCGTTGACCCTTTGATCAGCAGGCAGACGCGCTAACCACAGAGCTATGAAGGCAGTCATTCACCGCGCTCTAAACATTTGTTTATATCTTTACCATAGGACGCGCTTTGCAGCGCTGTCACAGCTACCGGTGCGCGCGCGTTCCATGCACGAGGGCTAGCTCACCCTCTCCCGCGCTCACCCTCTCCCTCTAGCTCACCCTCTCCCGCGCTCGGGAGACCTCTAGCTCAGCCTCACGAGAGCGGAATGAGCCCTCGTGCATGGAACGCGCGCGCACCGGTAGCTGTGACAGCGCTGTAAGCGCGTCCTATGGTAAAGATATAAACAACCGTTTAGAGTACCGTTGGTTGAGTTGAGACTAGCTGAGACGCCAGAAAGTCTGGTCGGTACCATTTTGAGTGTTTGTGCGTATGGCGCGTGCTTTGCTCGCCTTCCTAAGTGACACAAACGCACGTGCTGGGCTGCGGAGATCGTGCGCAGGGCTGTGAAAGTGTCAACAAATTTAGAATCGCCTCAAGAGTGAGCTGGCGTATCTAGAGTGTGCCGGCCACCTGACGAACGCGCATAACTCCGCACCGTTTGATGCTATTCGCATTAACGTAAATAATCATTCCCAAAGGATGGGTTCTGCTGATTTTTTTGCCAATATGAATAAATTTAAGATAGCTACGTTTAATTCCGTCAATATACTTTGAAAGATGAACAAAGAGTTGCTTCGAAATTTGCTGTTAAAAGAAAGCAACAACTCATTTTCATGACGCTGTTGCTGAGCGATTGCCTTCTGCGGCATTCATATCGCAGTACCAAGTGTGATTTTCTCGGCCAGTATTACTGAGCACCAGGAGGATGCAAGGACGTCACGTGCAAGCCATGTATACGGTTCTGGCTTCCTATCTGTGAGCTGAGCCTCGACAGTATTCGCGAGTCCAATAAAACCTAGCGGAAAAACATTCAACTGAAGGGAACAGGTCCTTTCGCAATTTCTGCTCGTTTCTCGTGGCTTCCGTAACTACATCAAGTCGGCGGTTTGCTCGATGGAACGGTTGTCCCAATGACTTTGTCGCTACTGTTGTATCAGGTTGTTGCCCCGGTCGCTGTAAGGGCACCTATATGCAACCAACAATTAGACATTGGGTGTTTATCAATGTTCATCGGCACCATAGAAAGGCAGTAGGCAGTCCTTCCATCGCTTCCCCAAAGGTCAAGCCTCGAGAAGCTTGCTTACGCCAACATATCGCAGCAGGTTTGAAACGTAGTGAAAAAAATCCGGTGCAATCAATTTGAGTTTAATGCTTGCCTGCTGAAACCTGAGCGTTGTGCGGTTAGGCAGTATCCCAAGACAAATGTATCGCGATAGTATTTCAGAAATGCATTATGTATTTACATTGCCGTATCGCGATACAATGTTTCAACTGTATTTTGTATTTTTGTATTGAAATATATTTTCGTGGGAATCCTTTGTATAGCGATACCATTAGGGCCGATATATTTTGTTACAATTTTTAAAAAGTCCAAGGTAAAGACCAAGTTTCGTGGGGGACGTTTCATGTCTCTGAACGGACATGACTCCCTTCTTTAATGTGCAGAAGCTAACAAAATGTTTTCCCACACTTTCGAAGTATATATGGTCGACTAATCCAGTCGATTCCAAAAGTTGACGGCACTGTCGGCGCGCCCAAGTAACATCTAAAAGGATACGGCTTGCTTGAACTTCATTCTACACCGACGTTATAAGTCCACTGCTGAAAGAAGCGTCCGGATTGGACATGATCATACTGAATTCTCGAGGTTATTTGGGAGGACACAAAACTGATTTGGATGTCCAAGGGACTTTGTCTCAGAAAGATAAGAAATGCCGAAATAAAGACGCACTCGAGCCACGGTGAAAAAAATCCCATGCTTTCCTTACTACTTCCCAAAATACAAGATGTTAGTTCCTAGGTAAATTTGATTCGAGCTTAATTCAGGCTCCAACATGCAGTGAGAACTCGCTTGCTGGCTTAAAAATAAAATATCGTATTTAAGAGTATGCGTCTTCTTTGTTCTTCTTATGCTCTAATGGGTGCGCAAAACATCCAAAATAAGGTATTTAAAACAATGTATTTCAGTGTGTGTATTTCCGCAGTACCAAAATGTATTCCTGTATTTGTAGTTCCAACTACTTTTCTATTTTTCCAATGTATTTTTGATACGTATAGCGATACATTTTTTGAATGTATTTCAATAACCGTATTTTAGCTGTTTTCGCACTGTATCCCAGTATTTGTATTTCGAAATGCTTTTGACTGTATTTCTGCCCAGCCTTGGACTTGAGCCGCTACAAGCACGGCATGACCTGCATTAGGCCGCCGCATTTGCCCAAGAGTTCTATAGGGCGCTGAAGTCGCCAATACTCCACTAAAAGGACGCTGCAAAGTTATTTTCAAATAATCATGGCCGCCGAGATCTTTGGCGCGCAAAGCTCTCCTCCGGCGATTCCATACGCAGGGAGAAACTGACGCTGAAAATTAAAAATGGGCCGAAATTGCTACTGCGCCACGCTGATTTTGGAAGAAATGCGTGAGGATTTCGATTATATATAACAAAGCATGGCGAATGCAGGCTCTCAGCACTTTTTCACGGGTTGAACATTCCGGAAAACCCCCTCCTCCCTGGTGCAAGCTGATCAGGTCACTAAGCGTGTGCATGAGGGACGGCGGCCGCATAGGATTAGCTGGTTAGAGGGAGGGATGGCCTGACACCCGAAGAGCAGTGGAGGACAGTGGGGAGAGGGGGCCGCCGCCGGGGCACCGCGAGATGGCATGTACGGGTGCTACAATGTGGGCTAATATTTTGGAATGATCCATCCACAGACTGTCACCGCGAAGCTGCGTGAACTCGGGGGCTGGGGTGGGTTAACACGCGTCCCAGTGATACAACCGCCGTCCCCCACTGGACGGCGCCGAAATTGGCTAAGGGGGACATCGCCGTCGATCTACGGTTGCTAGGTGTTATGTCACGGCGTCGCTCCCTATAACAAGCCAATCCAATTCGGCCTTCGTTGCCATGCGTCCTGTCACCAAGCGTCTCGAAATATGCACCCCGCCGCCATCTGTCGGCACTTGCAAAAGGTGTTTCCTAGCCAGTCTCTACAGCGAGTGGAAACTGGCTAGGAAACTTGCTAGGAAGCGCCATCTCTTGGTGTGACGTGGTGGTGCGAAATTCACTGAAGATTTAAATATATCCTAAACTCCAGCTTAATTTACAACTTCTTCTGTTTTTAATATCAGCCAGGTCATACTAGAACAAAAGGCATTTAAATTGTTTGGTTATTGAGAAAGATTTATTTTCTGTAATACTTCAGCAAAGCAAAATAGGAATCATTCCGGAGTTTATATGGAAACACCCTGGAAAAAACTCCTTCGTGCCAGATTGTTTTCAATTAGCTTCGTGCGCACAGTGCCGCTGTTGTAATTGCTTATGAGTCCGGTTCAAAACAAAATAATAACGGTGCTACAGCAGCGGCAAAAACGAAAAGCAACAAAAGAAAGAAATGTTAAACGAGATATAGAATTATGACTTTTAAACTCGAGCACAGTTTGCGAGTTGTTTGACGACAGTAACTTTTTCTTTTTCTTTCGAAGTGCGGGAGGCGGCGGTATAATCTGACCGAAAAACGGCAAGCTCGTGTAAGACAAGACGTATATACTGGCCGAATCAAGATCAACCTACATAACTAGATCTGTCTGCCTGTATGTGCTTGTCTCTCGCAGTCACTCCCTTTGTTGGTCTGTGTGAGTGTGCGCGAACGGATATCTGTTTTTGTTTCCTTTGCATGCTGGGTTACTTGCGTAAGATACCAGGTAATTGACTAAATAAATGGAAGATAGAAACAAATGCTCACCTCTCCTATTACCGTAGAAGAGCGCCGCATTTTGCTCGTGTTCAGTGTGCTATACATTTTCGTTTGTTTGATTTTTTTATTAAAGACATAATAAATACACATGAACGGCATCAAACTTAAAAAAATGATAAATAAATAAACGTATATCTGTATAGTTTTGCGGGAAAGTTGTTTTTTTCTTCTTTTTTTTTGTGAGAAATGTGTTTTTGTGGGAAAATCAGCATGGCGATATTTGTGGGACTTAAATCATGTTTATGATCATAATAATTTTTATTATTCACCCTGAACTTGGATTCGAAGTAGATCAATTTTAAGATAGCATTGCCCCGTGCGATTTTGTGAAAAAGTGCAGTGGTTGCAGTTGCACTTGAAGATGCCGGGAAGGTTTCTCGACGAAAGCCTGCCTGCATTGTGAATTATTGAAGATGTTAAATTTATTTTCTGGGATATGTAAGATGCAGAGAACAACTATACTTCGTTTCACCTTCCGTCCAGACGCAACCGATGCTACGAGATTATATGACGAATCAGACAGCGTCAAAAGGGCACCATCATGGTGCTCGTGATATTTCTGTCCGTGTTTTATCATCGCTGAACCAATCATAAACAAAGAAGGCACAGTGACTTGCACTTTTGACGCTGCTTGATTGGTCCCGTTTTCTCGTAGCATCCGCTGCGTCTGGACGGAAGGTGAAACGAAGTATAGAAGAGAATTTGCAGGTCTGTCCCAACCCTCATGCAACGTCACCATCAACGTGTCGGCTCAACGAACCAAAGTTCCTTCCTTGCGCGCTTCCGCCGCCATTGCTTCGCACGCGAAAAGAGGCCGGAGGACAAGGAGGTTAGAAGAACTAGGAAGGGGCACGCTGCAATAGTGGTGAAGCCTAGTGAAAAAAAGATTAAACGATGTTGTGGCCAACGTGACCGTAGATCTCTCTGGCAATTGGTGCGCGTGACATGTCACGTGTGAGATGAATGGTTGATTGTAGAAGGATTCTTTGCAGGCTTGCGCGCGCTCCGTCCGGTAGGTTTTATCAGATCGAAGGCTAGATGAAGGCTAGCTGCGGTCACGTGATGTGGTAACGTTGGCCTGATAAGGGCGGTAAGGAGGAAAACGAGAAAGAGGCGAGGCGTCAAGGGAGCATGGCTTGTGGAGGCTACGCGGCTGATGTCATGCCCTCTCCTACCTTTCTATCCTCCTTGCCGGAGGATCTGAACGCGTCTCAGGGTTGAACGCCAGCTCCTCCACTAGAAGCACTACGGGCGTTTTTAAAAGCGCCCCCTATAGTTTCCGCATGGAGCATTTACATGGCGTTGGAGCAGTCAATACTACTGAATTGCTAGGGCTCCAAATGCTCCTTGGCGTGAGTATTTGTGACGCGATTGTGATTTTTCGCGAGACACAGCACAATTGTTTGTAAAAAGGGGATAGAACCGTTGTTACACCCTCAATTTGTATCTTATACAATTTCTGTCCAATCTCTATACACTAAGTTCTATAGAAAGTCTACAGAAAAAGCGGCATAAAAGCTAAAGATAGCGGATAGAAATGTTCTTTAGAATATGTACATAGCCTTTATGCACTATTCTTACAGGAATTCTGTCGAAAGTGGATCCATAATTTTTAGGGCTGGGCGTCGATTAAAAATTTTAACCTGATTAATCGCCACCCTTTAATCGATTAATTAATCGATTAATCGGTTGCGTTGATTTTTATAAATATTATATCTAAAAAAATGCAACACCTCGTCTTGCTTTTGAAGACTTATTTTACCCTCTGTTACATGGCGCAAAGGACATTTACTATCGAGAATACATATAGTTCAATGATTCAAAGACTCACATATTTTTGCTTCAGCTCCGAAGACAAAGAAGGTTGTCCACATTCTCCGACAGGAAGACAAGAAGTCAGGGCTTGGGCGATGCTTTCTTCTTTTTTCAGATAAAGGGGCCTCGATAAAAAGGCGTTAATTGTCTGCGTTTTGGCGGATGGTCCTTGCTGCAGCGGCGTACATGGGTGCTTCGCTCTAGGTGATATTGAAGCGAACTTACGCTTCCACTGTATGAAAACGGCTTTTTGCAGATGATGCAGTGGACTTCCTTTGAGTTAAAAACTTCACCGCTCGAGTTTACTTTAAACTCAAACTTTCCAGTGAGATTGCCTTTCATACTCGTGAACTCGTCCATTTTTGCGGGCCGAATACTGGAACAAGTAACCATGGCATTGTTAGCTTCCCAGCTTGTTTTTCTGCTTGTTTGTCTTGCCTGGGCAGGATGTGTAATAGATCCTCAACACGTGAAGTTTCGCGGTCGTAAAGAGGTCAGTTGCGGTCCCAGCTTGTTCGTCTGGCCTCGGTAGAACTATAATGTATATCCTCGAACACGTGACGCTTCGCGAGCGCGAGAATTGAACCTTGCTCATAGCAAGGCTGGAAACAGCAAACCGCTCAGGTCAGAACAACCGGATGCAAGTCACGCAACGTTTTCCTTAAGAGGGGGCGGGGGAGGGTCATGAGTCACCCCTAGTTCGGGCAGGTCGTACAGGATAGAGCCATGCGTGCGTCCAGTTGACTTTTTTGAGTACCGATTAAAAAACCGATTAACCGGTTAAAAAATTTGATCGCGATTAAAGCCTTAATCGATTAATCGGAAGGTTAATCGATCAATATCCCAGCCCTAATAATTTTGTAAGGGCAGCCGCACCATCGCTACCAGCCAACTAAGCGCAACCAGGCGATGAGCACAGCTTCCTCTCCAAAGAAAAAGAAAAAAAAAAAACGAAAAATGTTAACGCCGTCGAAGCACAGGCCAAAGCTAGGACGATAAGAGCGCGAACCAAGAAACGCCGTATCGCCGTATCACGCGTCCCAAAGAAACATAAAGGGGAAGGAAAAACAAAAACATCGAGAAGCCAGATGTTTTAACGTCACCACTTATAGAGATACGAGACGCATACCCTAGCGGTGGTGGCATAAATCCGGAACTTTCGATTGACCTGCGGCGTTGAATGTAGCCGATTTCGTATGTCCAAAGGTGTTTCTTTCGTTCTTTTGCACTATACAGAAGGAAAAAAATCGCGGCGAAGGCGCCACAATAGTGGGAGTTCCAACCAGGTGAGCTTGCACTACCCAAAACGAGGGCGCCACAGTTTGTTCAAAGCTTCAGCGCAGGAAACCCAGAGCGAGTTGTTTTATCAGCTGTCGCAAATCCTACCGGCATGAACATTACTTTTATGAAGAGATCTATACCTTCGGCCGTCGCAAATACCTCCTGAGGAATGACATTACTGAGAAAATATGAACACACTGGGAATATTATTAATTGCTTAGGTGATAATCAAGGAAATCCGTAACGATGAGCATAAAAGGCGGAAGCGCACTGTACGGAATTAGTAATGGGTTAGCGTCCATTCAAGTTGATGTATGTATGTGCTGTGTATGATCTTGCTGTATATGGTACGTTCAGTTGATTATATCGTATTTCGTGCTACGCGAAGTGTATTTCAGGTATGTATGATAAAGATGCTCGAAGCGCGATGGCCCCGCGAACAAGCAAAATCATTCATGGTGGCCTATGAATTGGGTGGTACGTAGCGCCACCTAGCCTAGCTACCTGCAACTACTCTTCTTGAACCTGCCATTTGGTGGCGAGGGATTTAACTTTAATTCACGTTTCGAGACTTTTTTTTACCCTGAAATGATCCAAGTAGGCAGCTTTGAATTATATATTTTGACAGCGGCTTTTGGTTTCGCAAATGGTTTACCACTCCTCCGTTACGTGCGGTGGTGATGAAGGATATATGGCTGGAGGAAGAGCAAAGGTAAGACGTGAAGTGCACGTAGTGTCCCGGTCTATTCGTTAAACATCCGAGTATTGACAGTGAGAGGACTGACTAACTGCGTTAGAAGCGCAAGTGTTTTTTTACCTGAGCTGGAAGCGGGAATCGGCGCTACGTAGAGTTCGTCAAAAGTTCGTGGTATATGTTTATTCGCTGCTCCACTTACCACGAAGGCAGTGGCTTGTTCAGATGGGTGCGAAGCAGCTGACTGCTTTTCTTGGGATAACTGCTTGCGGGCTTTGGGTTGCCGCCAGTAGCCTGATAGAGCTCGATTAGCTCGATTCGGGGCACCCATAATGGGATGCAGACTAGGTAGGAACTTTCCTCACCTGCTTTCAGGGACGAAAGTTTCTCCCTTTCCGAGGGAAAGTAGACTACAAGCTGATTCCTCATTTTATGAAGGAATATGTAGACACCCTTTTTTCAAGAGTGTACATTCAGTGGCTCAACATCTCGGTAAGGGTAAGTAATGGTGGCTCTATTTGTTTGCCGCCAAGTGTCGCCCTCGCGCAATTTATCTCTTTTTTTATGTTGGAGTGCCATGCCTTTTTGAGCCCTCGTCAATACACAACACGAGACACGTTAATTCAGAGCCAGAGGGGGCTCTTCTACCAGCGCTTCCTCCTAACGCAGAGGACGTCGGGAAGACCGCCAACCCTTTCGTCGTTCAAGGCACCAAGGCCGGGCGCAGCAGCGTGGCGCTCACCTCACCGCCGTAGCAGGGTCGACGTCGACGCGGCGGCAAAGTCACCTTTCACCCCAAAATTACGAGAGCCTTGTCTTCCGCGACAAACCCGGAATGGGGCGGCCGACCCCGCCAGAAAGTGCGGCAAGCAGTGACCTCGGGAAACTTCTCGGCGTTCCATTGTTTCGGGCCCAAGACAAAGAAGGGCGAGTCGCCGCCGGGAGCAGAGAGCCGCACGTAGAACCAGCGGCGCCCCGCGCAGTCGTGGGAGGAGGAAGGTGCCCGGAGACGTCGCACGGTGGGAGGGGCGGCCGGGGGCTAGAATCGGCATGCAAATGCGGCCCAACCCCACGGTCGCACACCGCTCATTACCGGCGGCCAGCAGCGGCACCAGGTGAGGGGACAACCTCTAAGTATAGGTTCTGCGCTCCCAAGGCACCGGTCCGACTAACGACACGCTATGGGAGGGAGGGAGCGCTCCAGATGACGGCGCAGTTCGCCCCCTTCCACTCCCCCGCCGCTGTCGCTCCTCGTCGGCAATAAAGACTGGACACATTCCTCGGACGGACACACACGCAACGCTGTTTTCAGTGGGCACGCACCTTCATTACGCGCGCGAGGAGCTCCGGGGACCTCCGACGCCATCTCCGCTCGGTGCGATCGGTACCCCGCAGCCAGGCCGGCCGCTCTCCCGGGTCCCCCCCGGGGCAATTAGGGGGTCGAGCGAGCAAGGTCGCTCGTGCAATTGTCCGCAGATCTGCTCTCCCAGTCCGGGCGAGGGCCCCTCCGCTACGCGTCGACGCTCGCCAAGATTCGCGGCGGACGGGAGATGCCCCTCCGCCGGCGCGTGGGGCGATCGAAACGCGCCGCCGACGGTCCCCCGTTACCCCGCGGCCGACCCGTACGCCGACCGTGACGTCCCTGCCAGCGATCCCCGGGCGACCCGAGGGCCGACCTCAGTCGTCTGCTGGATGCACCGCGACCAGCGTGCGGCAGGATCCCTCGCCGCCGTCGGGAGGCGGCGCCATGCTCCGAGGACGAGATGGCGCGGGCTCGCCGTAAATTAGCTCCGCGTGCTAATAAGCGGTCCGAAGCTCCTCTCCTTTTGAGTGGATATTGAGGCTCTGCACGTGAAGGGCAAAGTGTGCCATCTTAAAGCCCTCTTATGTCCGAATTTGATTTTTGGGATGAGGGTGGGTGAAGGGGATTATAGCTGCTCGAGTCCATGTCAGAAAGAAGTTTCAATGACCTCGTCTCGCTGTTCTTTGTTGTTTTTTGTTAGTTTTATAAATTTCTTTTGTATATTTTGTTTAATATTGCGCGGGAATACTGCGTAGTGAGATGAGACATCAGAATTTCGGGTTGCATTTTTTTACTCCAAATAATGCGTATTACCAACCATAAGCCACAACGTAGAATTCGAGAGGATGCTGCCACTAAGATGTTACTGCGGAATGTTTCACTAGTGGCGTCGGTCTTGATTACTGGGTGGCTGGATTACGCCACAGACAAGGGGCGCTACTCTAGCGGTAGTCAAGTGGGCCCAACATATTGTGACGCAGCACGTGTGTGATCCCTAGACTGAAACAAGAGAAGACAGCGGAGCCGCCACCGCCTCACAGATTGTTGGACTGCGAGCCGTACGTGGCCGCCGCTACAGTTGGGCCCGATACCCGGAGATCCCAACTGTAGCAAATGGAACAAAAATCACGATGTAAAAATGCCCCGGTAATAGATTATTTCGAGATTCTCGACGTAGTCTACATTGCGTTCTATGATTATATTAGACTTGTGCATATCTCTAACACTCTACTCGAGATACTGTACTTCAATTACTTTTGGAAGTAATTTGGTTCTTGCAAATACATTTGATCGTATTGCCTACTCTATCTTAATTACATTTCTCAGTATATTGTACTCATTATCTCAAATTATCTTTCAATCTTTGCAAAAAATTATCGCTAGAATATTTCACAGGAATAGTAATCCACACACCCTAGCGCAAAGTTGAACCGATCGCAAACTTGCAATGGAAGCGACTGAAGAATGAACAGGGCACAAGCACAGAACCAAAAATGCAGACTGAAAATGTCTAAAAAAAAACACAGAAAAGAAATAAAGAAAAGAATAAACAAAACATACATTTTGGAAGTTTTTTTTTTTTTTTTTGACCATGGTACAGCAGGAACAGCCATAGACCCATCTATTCATGAGCATAGCGATTGCAACAAGACTGGAAACAAGCTACGATCAGGATGAGCTCTAAAAATGCAAACAACGAGTCCTTCCAATGTTGTACGCCTTTTTGAAGGGGTTCCTGGAGCTTAGTATGAAGAAAGGATACAAAAATGGACAACCATAAGAAAGACAGATGTGCTTCTTCGCGTCCATCTGTGGCTGAGTTTACATGGTAGAGACCGTAGCGAATCGAATCTAGATTTGACACCAATGATTAGGTAGAAGAGGAGGGGAAAGGAGGATCAGGGGCGCGTGAATGGTCACCTCTTGATTCGATGTGTTGCGGTCGCATCCATTGTAAACGTAGCCTTTATCTTTCTTTTTGAAGTTTAGCCATGTTTGCATGCATGGTTTGGGGTGCCCGACTCGAAGAAGGTGCGGAAAGTTCCATGCATAGTATATGTCGCCCTTCCTCGTAATTCAGTCATTCTTTTGTGCATAATATTTTTTTTATGAACTCCGGATATAGTGACTCGCGGCGCTTGGTAAAACGGTGCGTCCAAGGTGTGCATTACAAAACCACCTGAATATGTTATTATCAGCGAAGTGACCATATAGGTAGAGTTTCATTTTTTTGCTCATTTGTCTAAAAATATATTGTAACATGGGGCTGCATAGAATATTGTTACTGGGCTTGCATAGAATAGCACTGGAATTTTTATTTTGTTTCCTTCTATTGCTTGCAAATGAAGCATTCTAGTATTATTAAAGTCGATGGAAATTATGCAATGCGGAAGTATCTTCGGAGGGGATTTAATTACATTTCGCAAGCTAGGTACTCTACTCAAGCTATTTTGCATGGAAAGTAATTTGAATAGTTCTTTAAATACTTTATGAATGAAGTATTTAGTAACGCAACTACTTTTGTCGAGTACTTGTCCAACACTGGATTATAATACTGTAATTGAAAGTAAAATAAAAATTAAACGCAACATTTTGATGCCCGAATTGCTTTAAAGGGGACAAAATATTTTTGTGTGTTGGCTACCTACTTTTTAAAGAAATCTTTCAGCTTTATGGAGCATGAAATAGTTGCCCAATTTTGTTTACGCGGCAAGATTTATGAATATAAACAAATATATAAAAGCATTGACAAGGCTTCAATTTTTTTTTCTCTTCAACACCTCATTTTGACGCACGAATCGTCGGTCACTTCTACACGATGTTTCCAATGTAATTCAGAAAGCTTCTTTACAAAAAAAACAACATCAAACGGGCGAATTTCAGCGATGTCTATTCCACTGGGTTGTGCTCGCCAGAAGCTGGAACGAAGGCACACGTCAACGGAATAATGGGGCCATAGACGTTAGAAATTTATAAGCAGCAAACTAGGAAACTAGTTTTCACAAACCCTTGATTCTAGCAAATACACACACACACAAACACACACAAACACACAAAACGAAAGAAGAAATAACGTATACATTTGTCTGGAGGTCACAAGTTACCTGCAATCGGAAATGACAATCAGCTGCATGAGCAGGTAAATAAATGTTGAAGAGTAGCTGGAAGGCAAGCTTCATTCTCGTGTGCATTTCTAAAAGTGTACAAAATATTGCGCCGCTACAGAAATAGAAACTAGCAGAACGCGTTTTCATTTTACTCTGTTTGTCCGAGAATCTGAGTTAGGACATGAGTTACCCACGCGGACAATATGTGCAACACCAAAATCGATGTCATTCCAACCTTTTCCCCAAGTCCGCAAACCCCAGAACTTTCCATTATTTCTCGATTTGTTCAAAGAAGGGGACCGAGGCTTTGCGTTCCACCATACAGTTTGGACCAAAGCCTTTTTTAGAAACCGGCAGTTACGCCAAAAAGAGATAGACAGTTACGGATCATATTGTCCGTGCTAAGAGCTTTTCTTATTGTCTTCCAAGAAAACCAGTAGCGCCGGCTGCGCCGCCAACACCAAGGCTATTGAATCTTCTTCTCATGTAGCGACGGTCGAAAAGATTAGCGAAAGAAGCCTGAAGACCGGACCGCAGGGAGCAGTGGCACGTGGCGCCATCTCTGAAAGGCGATGGCAACTACGCTCGCTGAGTCGCTGCCTCCTTCCGCTTTCCGCGAGCAAAGCCCTCCCCCGGCAGTTCAAATGACTCGGAATCCCAACAGGGAGGCATAATTACGCTGTTTCTTTAGAAACTCGGCGATCGACGGTGCTTCAAGTACCAGCATCGCGTCAGAACACCCGGTCAACTGTGTGAGGCCACATGAAGCGTGCATTTCGCTAGGCATTAGGCACTGACATAGGAATTATTTTTGCGGTATTCCGTAGATTCGGTGTAATCACATTACAGGTGAACCGGAGTGTCCGTAAATTTGACATCACTTTAAGATGAACGAACGAATAAGCCCTATGGCATGTGGATCCGATTATCAGGACGCCATTGCTACATTATATTATCGAAACGACAGTAAGTGCGCAGGCGAGCTGGTGGTAGGTGATCGTGTCGTTGAACACCTGAGACTGTGGTGCAGAGAAGAAAAACATTTAGTGGATAGAACAGACACAGAAGGGAACGACTCAGGCTCAGCTAACCGGCTTATTCTCAAGCATTTTCTACATATTCACACAGTCACATTCAACCACCTTCTACGCAGAGATCTCCTGAAGGTTGTTGAGAGTGACTGTGTAGTATACATAGGATGACTGAGAAATAAACCAGTTAGCTGAGTGTGAGACGGTCCCTTCTGCGTCTGTTGCTTAGACTAAACGTTTTTCCTTTTCTGCACCACAGTCTGAGGTGTTAAACGACAGGATTATATTCTCGAACGTTCGGTGCGTGTATGCCTAGACTTCTCCGCCCTCCGCTCCTTTGAACCGATAACCGAGTGGGCTTTACACACTGATGGCGGTAATTGGTTTCGGTGTGTGGAGGTTTGATGACTGACAATTTTGCGGCGTGGTCATGGGCAGCTTATGTACCGAACATCACCACTCACCCAAATACACCGTGAGCATGGGCAGAACTCTGGTCTGCAGTATATTTCTGTCTCCCGCTTTCTGAAATTTTTCCCACGTGGAAAGTTTCGTACATTCCCGCGAATGAAGTAAATAACGAAATTCCAGTAATACAAGCGGCGCGTCTGCTATTCCGACTAGGCAACGGGCAATCATTTCCACTTTAGGAAAAGTATTAGGGAATGACGAGGTGTCGATAACGTCGGGGCATTGAAAACGAGATCTGTATGAGATTTTGAGCGAGCGCGTGCTCATCAGTGTGTCAGCGGAAGCTACCCGAACGAAAAATCGATCAATGTAACCCTGTCTGGCAGTCGATGTTTTCTAGTGGACACCTGTCTGTGCCTGATTGTACGTCTAGCACGTCTGATTGGCCAACAAGTTACTCTGACCGACAGTCAAACTCCAGTCAGACTCAAGTCGTCGGCTTTCTGATGGTTGGATGGATGGATGGATATATACCTACTGACCTCGGCTTTGAATCTTTATATAGTGTGAAGCTGCCGATCTATGGCGTTTCGGCTCGGCATCTGGATGCGCTTGGCGCTGGTGTGCTTGGTGACAATGCTTGGACAACTCGGATACCGCTTGCCCGCCGGAACTTCTCGATGCACTCAACACTGAATACTGTGCTTGTGCGTGCTGTGTGTGTATTCCGTGCACCGTGCTTGGTGACGACGCGCGCCTTGCATTGTCTGTTGCAGTCGGCGGCAGCGCTGACAGCGCTCTGAGAGTTTAGTTTTTCTTCGCTCTCGTTGGACTGTCGGTCGGCGGTCGCCCGGCGGCGACGTTCGCGCTGCGGGCGCATGAATACTGACGCGCCTATCGTTGCCCTGGATGGATACCCACTGACCTCGGCTTTGAATCTTTATATAGTGTGAAGCTGCCGACCCATTGCAGTTTGGCTCGGCATCTGGATGCGCTGGTGTGCTTGGTGACAATACTTGGACAACTCGGATACCGCTTGGCCGCCGGAACTTCCCGATGCAGTCAACACTGGATACTGTGCTTGTGCGTGCTGTGTGTGTTCCGTGCACCGTGTTTGGTGACGACGCCTGGACGACCGTGTGCGCCGCCGGAATTACCGCTGCGCTCACCACTGGACTCTACAAAGAATTTCGTGCTATGCCCTTAGCCGTTACAACTGAGAGATCGTCGCGATTTCAGACCCAGTCCGCCTGGGTCTGAAATCGCGACGATCTCTCGGTTGTAACGGACTAAGCGCATAGCACGAAATTCTTTTGTAGAGTTAAGTGATGAGCGCAGCGGGAATTCCGGCGATTGCACCGCCTGGGTCTAAAATTGCGGCTGGAAATGCGCGGTTCCAGGGTGGATATGAACTGGTGCCCCAATTTTGCCGGCAGAACCGGCATTTGAAAAATGCCGGCGGAACCGGCATTTTCATTCCTGCCTGTATCTGACATTTTTGTACGGGTCTCTTTTACCTGAAAAACGCAAATTTGGAAGGTACGAGGGGGGACCCAAAAGAAACCGAACTAATTCTTTTTAAGCAGAGCTTTTGCAGTACCGCGTTTTGCCGCCAGGAGTTGATAGAGCGAACATTGCTGAGTCATTAGACCTAATTCCGTCCTCGAAGAAGGTTAGGACTAGTTGCGGCTGGGTTTATAGTGACAAGTGTTTCGTGTGGGCGTCGTTTTTGCAATGTCTGATTTCTGTGAACAGCGTGCGGCGGTTAAATTCTGTTTTTTGCTCGGAAAAAGTGGAACAGAAACTACTGAACTGTTAAAAACGGCGTACACCCGACCTTGCCCCGTGCGACTTTTTTTGTTTCCTAGAATGAAAAGAGAAATGAAAGGAAAGCGTTTTGCTGACGTTGCTGAGGTGATGAAAAAAACGACGGACGCGCTGTCAAGCATCACAAAAGATGAATTTAAACAATGTTTCGACACATGGATTAAAAGATTAGACAAGTGTATTAGTGCAAGTGGACAGTACTTTGAAGGAGATTGAACGTTTGTACTTGAAATGGGAATAAATAAGTGCAAAAAAATTTAGTTCGGTTTCTTTTGGGTCCCCCTCGTACATTCCATCAAAGACCACCACATACGTAATATGGGACATTCCATCAGTGGCAGTCAGATGTCATCTGATGGACCATCAGGACACGTTCCACCAGGGCTGCTGACTGGCAGTCAGTGTCCCAAATTACGTATCTTGATGGAATTTTCAATAGGGTATAGCCTTTTGGGAGGATAAACGTTGCCGCAGTCAAGTTATTGTAAATTGAAGCGATAGGCTCCTAATAAGTGTTGCTCGAAAACATACATGCACGCAATTTTTTTTAAAAAAGCAGAAGACATTTGTGCACTCTAAAGAATGCGGCATGTTGATTGTACATAGCTATGTTGCCGTAAAGATTAATCTCATCCGAAATTCCTCGCTAAAAACAGGTATATCGTGTAAGGCTCCTAAAAATTTTAGGCGCTAGAGAAAACCAGCCGTCAGCGTCGAGTCCTTACTTCCAAATGTGTTTGTTCACCTTGAGGCCATTGAAAATCACGGCGAAAGAGCCGGAAGCATACACCTGAGCTCGCGACACCGCCGCCACGATGAAGTCCGTCCGATATACTCATCGTCACCATGGCAGCGAACCGTCCCCTGACGAGACGCGTACGCAGACGCTGCAGCGGACGGAATCATCCGAATCTGCGTGGAGACGCTATAGCCAAAGTTGGAGGCTTGAGTGTGGGGGCGACGCTGAGAGCGTCGCCCCCGCGGGAAGCGGTCTCCTTGGCGGATCCGACGAGGCTTCGTGGAGAGGCGCACGCCAATCCATTTTCCCCGAGCGTAGAGCGAAGCGATGAGTGGATTGCCCTACCGAAAAACCCGGTATAACTTTTCGCTATCTGGATTATGGAACTGAAAATCTATCTGGATTTCATATGGACTCTATGTTGAATTTAGGTTTTCAGAAATTATTTCTTTGTCTGCGATCCGGATTTTGGGTTTCCAGAAACAAATTTCAAGTTCCATAATACAGATAGTGAAAAGTTACACTGGGTTTTTCGGTAGGTGCCTCAAGCGGGGTCTGTTTGGGAGCCTAGGATAGAACCCCGAGAAGTGGCTCCGTCCACCTTTTACTCCATCGTCGGTCAGCAGACGATACAAGGGATATGCAGACTTGTGCTCGTTACTTGCAAAATGTAATGGATTCAAATTAGAAATTACCGAGCATCAAATGTAATGCATTACCTTTACAAATTTATTTCGCTGAAAAGTAACGGATTACTTTACATCGTTATGTTACAAAATACTTTCACGTTCCTTTTTCCGTACACTTATCCAGAATATGTTAAAAACAATTGATAATTTTCAAAAATGTTCTGCCACACTATTTTTCATTTCCCATACGCCCGTATTATGGTAGTCCATGTAAAAATGAAATATTGTATTTAAAGGAGCCGTGCAACGATTTTAACGTTGAAAGAATTGGCATCTTCTACTTTTGACATCGTTCACCTTGTCGCAAAGGACAGAAAACACACCTCCCTCCTTCGAAATGTTGCGATTGCGCCGCGTAATCGCGAGGCAAAAATTAGAATATTCCCCGACCTGCAGCCGCGAGCGGCGGCCATGAGAAACACGCGGTGTGACGTCAATGGGGGTCTTGTAGAAAGATAGCAAGTTGTGCGAATACCTGCTCGATAAAAGGTAACTTTTCTACAAAACTTGTCGTTCCAACATAAATATGAATGCGTCAAAAACCTGGTATATCATCGACAAAACTTTTATTATACGGAGTTTTAGTGGCGCCATCTATCCTAGGTCCACAAAACCGTCAGCTCTATCTGGTACCGCGAACAGCCGCCAGAAGCCGGAGGGGGAGGAGGAGAGAACCGGACGGGTATGGTTGGACCCGGATGAGACTTTCCTCCTTTCACCATATTGTTCGCGCTGCGCCCGCCAGCACGTGGTCACGTGGTCGCGAGCGGATGAGTTCTCGCTGCACTCTGATGGCTCTAGAGAGAGAGCTTCACCGGAACCCCGCGCAAACCCCATTGACGTCACAGCCAGGGCCGGATTAAGGAATTTTGGGGCCCCGGGCTAAGGCTGTTCAAGAGGACCCTAATGGTGGTGATATACTGACTATGATGACGATAGTGGTAGTGATAACGACCATGACGATGATGTATGTTTCACCAACTTATAAAATACAAATATCGTTCATTTTATGATATATCTCGGCAGGTTTTTGTATCGTAGATTCGATGATTAGGAAATTAGGGTTTGACTGGGTGGAAATGAAGCAGATGCGGTTGTGGATTAGAGGCTGTTTCGGAAATAGCCAATTACTCACTAAGAGGTACAAAACGCAAAGCAATGAACGATTAGGGAAAATGATAAATAAGTGTCGGGCATGTTGAGCAGGGCCTCGTAAACATCTGTTGAAAAGTTGAAAATAATGACTCCGTATTCCTATGAACTTGTGTGGGACCAAGTCTACAACTTTACTTCTTTCTTTCCTTCTTTCTTTCTTTGTTTTTCCTCGGGCGGAGCCCGAAAGAAGGGCCGGTGCAAAAGGCTAAAAAGCCTGACGTGGCACCGGTCCCTTACAGTCCACACATTATACAGTACGTGTCTCTGCCGACTAATTAAGAACTTTTTTTGTCCATTTGGACGTATTACTTTAAGCTAAAAATAATAGGTCATACCTCAGAGGCAGGAAAAGTGTTGTCTCGCACTGGCAGATCACTGAGATCAGACACAGACTCCAGAGCAGTTTCTTGCAGTTGCTGCCTCTCGAAAACTTTTGGGCGACATCTCAAGAGCCGGCTCCTTGACACGCCTGTTTGTGGTTAGAAAGGATGGCATCGGGAGGTTCACCGTTATTTCTTTTTGCTTGTTTTGAAACTTGTCGTTTCAGAGGAAAATTTCCATTTGGAACTACGCTAAATGACAAGAAAAAAATGAATAATGTGTAGCACGTATGTTGCTCGTGTAGCCTTCGGCAACACTTTTTTGCTTGCCTTCCAAGCCACCATTCTCCGCAAAATTCGTCAGGGCCCCAGTACAATAGAGAATCCCGTGGCCGTCCAACCGTCTGGCTTCAATTAGAAAATACTTTAAACGGGACCGCCAGCATCGACAGCTTTGCTGCCTTCCACAAGAAGGCTGGGAGGCAACGCTAACATTTTGTTACTCAAGCACAGTCTTTTACAACAAGTTCACGAACAGCAGCTTGTCTAGAGAAGGCAACTTTTTGGCAAGACTAGTGACTAGAAAGCCAGGGCCCAGAGGCTCATGTAATCCTCCTTTAGGTTTGAGCTGTTTTAAACTGAAACCGACTAGCCTTCATTTTCTTTTTTTTTCTTTCATATTTCCAGGGGCCAGCACGGGGCCCCTTGCCAGCCTCGGGCCCTGGGCTGCAGCCCCCTTAGCCCGTACCTTAATCCGGCCCTGGTCACAGCGCACGTGACTCGGAAGATGGTGAAGGAGTTGAGAGGTGCCGAAAACCTCAATCTTTGTCCACTTTTAAAATAAAAACTAGGACACGCAGGCAAAAGCGGTTTTTCGTTCTTTACTTCAGAAAGGTCGAGACACCAACTCCCAAAATATTTAACCAAAGCACTGAAACTGTTGCACAGCTCCTTTAAGGGGAGTGTGGGTGCACTCCGTTTACCTGTAATCTGACAAGGCACCGAAAGCTGCAACCGCACTCGCCGTCCCGCTAGCTTACGGCCTCCGGAAATGATCCCTTGAATTGTGCAGACAAAGCTAGCGGTGCGCATGCTCAGTAGCAGCGTCTACCTTCGCTTCGAGATTCGGAGCTAAAGAAACGATCTATGAAAGCTCCCTTTTGACTCGGGTGTTTCGCCTGTTATTCACAAGAAAAGAAAAGCTTGGTTCTACTTTCTTAAAAAGGGCTGCACGTCTACTTAGCCGCAAAACACCCGAAGAGCCAATATCTGCGATCAACCAAATCAGCTGAGCGAATGATGAGGCGGAACATCTGTTTAGACCTTAAAATTAAGTCTGCGCGGTTGCATTACGCAATGCAAGCATGACGCTTTGCATTGCGCAATGCCACAGCGCAGACTTCAGTTTTAGGTCTAAACGGATGTTCCACCTCATCATTCGCTGAGCTGATTTCGTAGATCCTAAAGATTGCCTCTGAGTGTCTTGCGGGTAAGTAGACGCGCAGCTATTTTTTTACAGTGTAACGTTACAATGTATAGCCAATGCAGAATGCAGGTGTCCCAGCTTACCTTGATGTGTTTCCTAAGATTATCCCTATTGAAAAATCCGGCAAAAACTTCCAGTGACATTCGGTTGAAACGGGTTAATTTCCACTCATTTTCACCAGAAACCAGCGTAGTTTACCAGTTTTTGGTGAAAATATTACCGGCCGCCACTTTCAGTTACCAGATTCCGGTGTACGTTTTACCGGAGCGACTTTTGGTTAAAATCCGGCAAAAACTTCCCGTGATATTCAGTGGAAACGGATTAATTTCCACTCATTTTCACCAGAAACCAGCGTCGTTTACCAGTCTGTGGTGGAAATATTACCCGAAGACACTTTCGCTGAAAGTTTTGCCAGAACCACTTTCGATTACCCGTCGCTGGAATCCTACCGGAAGCCACTCTCGTTTTCCGGACACCGAACTTGTAGCCGACGAAAGGGGAACGGCTAAAGACAAGGAAGCCAAGTCGAGCAGGGAGCTGAGTTTGTATGGTGGCCGCCAATGCAGTGGCATTCCCGTGAGTGCGTGTTTTAGCTCGAGACGGCGTTGCAATCCTGCAAGAAGTGCGTGCAGCGAACTGTTTTGACGATCCAAAATGGTGAGCAGCGATCACCGGCAACTTGCTATTTGCGACAGGCAAAAGTCGGCGCCACAGCAGGTACGAGACCACTCGGGCGGCATTCTCGTGAGTGCGAGTTTTAGCTCGGGACGACGTTGCAACCCTCAAGAAGTGCGTGCAGCGAACTGTTTTGACGATCCAAAAAGGTGGGCGCTTTCACCCGTTTTCATCCGAAACCAGTTTACCTGCAGTCTGTGCGAGATTATTTGCCGGCAAACAGATTTCGCTGAAATTTCATCGGCATCGGGTTTCCAGATTTCGCTGAAATGTCACCGGCAGCCACTTTCGTTTCCCAGACGACCCGGTTTTAATCTTACCCGAAACGGGTGACTCGCTTCCCTGTTTACCGAACTGCACTCAAAGCCGACGCGAGGGGAGGGGGAAGCCGAGGCGAGCCGGGGACTGGGCGTCCTTGGTGCCTCGCACCAAGGACGAGTCCTTACGCACCCTCTCTCCCTCGCATTGGGTCGTGGGGAAAATGCGAGAAAGTCGTTTTGCTGACTTTTTTTTTTTTTATAAGAAAACCGGCTTCTTTGTCAGTCAACGAGCAACGGCCGGCCAGGAACGAACGCTCAGTCTCGGATTCTCGTTTCATGTGTGCCCCTGTATCGTCCAGAGCAGCTGCGTGTGCAGGTGAAAAGAAAATATCTTTCAGTGACTTGTTTCTTATGCCTCTTTGTCCGTCCGGCTTCAGAAGCATCCAGCGAGCGAAAAAGACTGTGCCCAAGATTTCTCAACGTCGGCGGATGTTCGTTTCGCGCGTTCGTGGTTTTCGCTAAGCGTGCTACTGACGCCTGGCGCACCCGCGGCGGCGGCATCAGGGACGACATCGTGAGTGTGCCTGGGACAGAGTGTCGAACCGAAATTTTTATCGGTTCGTTTCCGGTTCGGGTTCACGGCTTTCGGTTCGGTTCCGGTTCAGTTCCGGGGAGCAAAAAATAACGGTTCAAACCGGTTCGAACCGGTTCGAACCGGTTTGAACCGCTATATTGAGAATATATTTTCCGCGTTCTTCTAGCAATATAGACTATTTACGCCATGAAATGATTAACTATATAATTTTTTCGATCGTCCGTGCATTTTTTTTTAGTTACCAAAAATATGAAATTTAGTTATTTGATTTCGACGCAGGAGTAGAATAAAATCTACATTAACGTACATAACGTCGTGTTCATACGACTCAACATCCCTTTGTTTACCAGTAACAAATAATTTACTTGAATCAAAATGTTTAAGTACATGAGTAAAGCGTTCAGCTTGTTGGCACATACTTGTAAATAGATCTGCTTGAAATTTAGAACTATACTGTATTTTCTTGTCCTATCTTCGCGTTTAAGTAAAATTCTAAAGTTCAAGCTGATTTATTTACACGGTATAAAATGATGTCTCGAAGTGTGGTAGGTCGCCTAAAATACCCGTGATTGGTACAACTTTGTGTCGCAGTATTAAAAGGAAATACCTGATTGTGTCCTTGAACTAAGGAATTAATTACACCACATAAAATTATAAAATGAGCAGCTCGTGGCTTTATATATCATGAAATAATGTTTACGAAATACGCTTCACAATATAGATGTATATGATGACGACGCAACTGAGCTAAAAGCAATAAAATTTTCAAAATGTCACGAAAATTTTAGGATAATTCCTTTCAGTGTATTTTTTCATAGAAACACCGAGCGGCCATCAAAATGCTTGTTGTTCTAATCAAACATTGTTTACACTCAGCACCGCATGCATGCGACTAATCACGCCGCAAGGAGTAATCGCAATTGTTCACTCTAATCTATAAGCACCTTCCTCAGATCGAATCTGGCACAAAATGGCCATTGCCCAATGGAACATTTTATTATGCTCCATTGGCTGTTGAGGTTCGTTCTTGACAAGAGGCCGGTCAATTTAATTTGCAAACGAGCATCACCCTTGCTAATTGATTTTAACGCGATAGCGTTAAAGAGCTCATGTTGCAGAAAAGCCGATGTTGGTGGCGCGACTGGAAAATCCTGATTGGTCGATAGGGTCATGACGTCAGAGCTACATGCCCTCGCGCAAGAATTCCAAACAACCCACAATGCTCACGTGAAACGTGACATCACGTCTAGAATGAGAGTGATTAAACATGACATGTGATGCGAATTAAAGGTCGCCATATGTCTCAAATGATTTCACTTTTTAAAGTAATTATTTTGCCTTAAAAACAAATTTAAGAATTTTAGGCGGCGTTTAGACCCACGACTCTTTGGTTGCAAGTCAGACGCTTTTGACTAGGCCACGCGAGGCACGCTTGCGCGGCAAATAAGAATCGATGCAAACGAGGCTCGATAACGCTATCACGTCCCATTTCTAAAAACAAAGCTTAAGCGTCCTCCAAGATTTTTTTTTTTTGGTATGTAAAACGAAGTAGTATATCACGTTCTACTCGACATGGGAGCTACTTAATTGGACACTTTCTGACAATTTGCGTGTGTAATCGTCATAGTTCCGTCGCGCGCCCCTGTTTACTTTGTTTTTGTCCAGCCCACAGACATATAAAAGTAATGCTCACCGCATAAAAGAGGCGATAACATACTTCTATATCTGTGAGGAACACACAGTTATTTATATTAGCTTCAATATCAGAAATGTGTGTAAGGCTGTCCCATATTACTTACAACGTGCCTGTCGAGGATAAAAACGCCGGAAAAGATTGACAGAACACCTTTCAGATGATCGGCCCTTTATTTTTCCAACAACCTTTCTAAGGTTGTTGGAATTACCTCACGTAATAAGCATGTTCTACCTGAAAAAACTAAACTTACTTTGTAGTACGCTTTCATTTATTTGTATTTAAGCTATTGTTTCCTTGTCTGGGGTAATACCACAACATCGAATATTCAGAAGCTTCTGATCTTGCAAAAGAAAATGTTACGTGCTATTACAAAAGCTCCATACAACTCCCCAACCGGGCAGGCTCACTTGCAGTTTAAAATTGTGCCTGTATATAATTTATTTTGAATATAGATTCGCGTGGTTTTACAAAAATATAATAGCAAAAATGATAATTTTCTTGCAGGTATTATTTCTACTGTGCCCCATAATACGCCTTATGCAACCAGGGGAAAAGACACCTTTGTTTTACCTAGATGTAGAACGAACTATGGCTTGACAATGTTGCGATATATCTTGCCTAAGTTTTTGAATACTCCTCTTTGTGATCACTTGACTGATATGTCTTCTTGTGTCCTTAGGAACGCTTTTCTATAATTTGTCTGTACTTCTGATTTTGTCTGTACTATTCATTTTGTATATATATTAATTTTACCGCATTTACACTGCGGACTTTTAAGGGTGGCGAGGCCCGTCAAGCAGTGGACGACACTGCTTTTTCTCGCCACCCTCAGTTTGTATTTCAAGCTGAAATAAACGCTGATTGATATTTATGTTGTCAAATATTCAGTTAGTAATTAAATATATTTTTATAATGCTCAATACATTTTACTTTATAAACTTGACATAGCCGCTTGAGACCGACGCTGAAGGACACTCGAAACTACGCGAGGGCTGGAGTCTGCGTAAAAGTGTTTTTCTGTTTGCTAATTGGCAGCGTGAAAAACCGGGTTGCAGTGTACGCCAAAAGGACTTTGTGCTCACACGGTAGATTGGAAGTCAAATACACGAAATGCTCAGAGAGAGATAATTAATGTTATTTTTCCAAATATTCTCTTACAGAACACCTTAGTGCAAAAAGATATGCGTAAAGGTTCAAGCAATGAAATTCATAATTTTACATATATAGCGCGAAAGAAAGACAAACATTCTTAAAATCTTAGTATAAATCACATTTCATCAGCTTGCATGCGCTCAAAACTTCACAAATCCACTGAGACTGCCTTATTGGATGCGAAGGAGCTCATCTCACAAAATTTTGAAGAGAAGAAACTGGTTCTTGGTCTGTTTATTGATTTTTCCAAGCCCTTTGACTGTCTCAATCACCAAATCCTTCTAACAAAATTAGATACTTACGGTTTTCGTGGGCATGCTTTGCGGTTACTAAAATCTTATCTCGAGCATCGATCTCAGTACGTCTCTATGAATGGATACTCGTCTCTTGCAAAACCCATCCTCTCCGGTGTACCGCAGGGCAGCATACTGGGTCCATTTCTTTTCAACATATACGTAAATGATATCATCAACATATATTCTGAAGCTAAGTTTGTAAATTATGCAAATGATACCAGCATATTGTTTTCTGGGGAAAATGCCGACGTATTAATTGACAAAGCTAACGTGATGCTTGGCAGGCTGAATATGTGGAGCCGTTCTAACTTACTCCAAATAAACGTTGGAAAATCTGAAGCTGTTCTCTTTCGTCCCAAAAATAAAGTAATTAGTATTACGAAAGACCTTACCATAAACTCAACCAAGATAGAAATTGTAAACTATTTCAAGATTCTTGGTATTAATTTCACCAATAATATGTCTTGGGATAATCATATTAACTACCTGAACACAAAACTCTCTCAAATTGTCGGTATGTTAAACCGTCATCGTCATATTGTACCAATGAGCGTTAAGTTAATGATTTATAATTCGTTGTTCTACTCGCATCTCAATTACTGTCACTTAGTTTGGGGCACAACCACCCCAACGAATCTGGATAAGATACTTCTGTTACAAAAAAAAGGCTGTTAGGGCTATAGGCAATATGCCATTCCAGTCCCATACGTCTGATCTTTTTAAAAAAACTCGGTGTCATCCGCATTCACAGTTTGTATGATTACAGACTTAGTGCAAGTTTAAAAATAGAACTAAGCAGGAATACAAACTTTCTAATGAACCTTGGGAACGTCTCAAGAAATACCACTGTCTATCCTACGCGCGGCGCCGAGTGTTGGGGTGTGGTCACGCCAAGGACAAATTATGGCACACAAATGCTAAGATACAGGATACCCACTTTACTAAATCAGTACGAATCTAGAAATTTGAATTTGAATAACTTGCCATTTAAAACAATTCGATCATTGTTCTCGTCAGACGGTCATGGCTGTTAGTTGCATTCATGGTCCTTGTATTTGACTATTGCTTCCTTTGTTACGGTGACCTTCGTGTATTTCTTATCGTGTAGTGTTTTCCTTTTGTTCTGAAAGTTTTTCCTTTTTTATATAGACGCCTCAAGTTGCGTGTGCATTGTTGTTTTTTTTTCGTCAGGCTGTGACGGTAATGAAAAGATGACATGCATATAAAACTTTTTTTTTTTTAGATTATTATACCAGTTTCGATTACCATGTTTTTCCTTTTACTTTGTGTATCTAGACGAGTGTTGTTACTTTTCTATCATTTGTTTTTATTATCTTTATTTTCTTTTACGCCTATGCCCCCTGGCGGCACCTGTAGGGTGACCGGGACCTGTCAAGCTGACTGCTCAGCTTTTTTCCCTTGTCACCCCCATTGTCGCAATGGAGATAAAACTTATTATTATTATTATTATTATTATTATTATTGTTTTGGGCCCTCAGTTTACAACACTATGCTAGAATAGTCATGCGCTCTAACATTTCTCTAGGCTGCCATATATCATCGCGAGACTGCTATAAATACTGCACAACTTTACAATTAGGGCATCTATTGCTAGTGTTGCGAACATCACATTTCACCAGAAAGCTGAACCGTTTAACATGGTATGCACGTGACGTCATTACACTATAAGCTGGTGGTCATTGTGATATCTTCTTACTGAGAAAATCGAATCCGATGGTGAAAAATGCACGCTGCAGGAGGTTCAAGCTCAGTGAAAGTTAAGTATTTGGAAGGCACGTGTTATTATTCTTATTGCATAGTCATGAGGAACGGCGCGAGCCTCTGGCACGGCAAAAACATGCTTTTTGGCATGCGTTTGCTAACAACGTAGTTTCTGGGGTCACGCTTTTTGGTCTGTGCCAAAGATGCGTGGAAGAGGAACCTTCGATGGCCGGCAACTTCTCCAGCCTTTCCACTCTGGCTTGCCGACTTGCAGCCGGCCATTACTTTATTCCCACCAGAGTACAGCTTCGCTGGTCTTCCTTCTTCACAACAGTGGAAAGGCTGAAAGTATTCCTGAGGAATTGCCTCCTCCGTTTGTGTGTGCTAATTCGAGAATTTTATTTGACACTTCTTAACCACAACCCTCCATTGCTTTTATTTTGCTCCCCGTGAAGTTAAACAGGTCATAAAACGATATCGGGTTGGAATGTTCATGACTTTTACGAGGCGTAGTGGTCCTTTTCTGGCCCAAGTATACTCGCACAGGCCTCCACTGATTTAGAAGCTTCTTTGTAGGGGTAAAATTGCGAGGCTAAAATGAGACTATTTCTTTTAGTCTCGCCTAGGGTGCCTCAATGTCCTTCTGTTTAGGGTGATGCCACCCTTTGTAGTACCCGACGCCGACAGCACGCGCTCACTGGGAAAATACAAAGAAATCGACGAAAACAAAATGTCACCATAGCACAGTCAGCGCCACAGACGCGTGCAGGGACACGCTCTTTCACGCGCTTCTGAACAAAAAAGGAAAATAAAAGTGTGGGACAAAATGGCCGGATGACTCCACCCTAAGCAAAGCGCACATGAAGGCACCCTAGCCTCGCCTTTCCAAAGGTTGATGTCGTAATTGTGGGATCAACACCACCCGCCTGACGACAGTTGAGCGCGGCTCATGGATTGGACAGGAGAACTGCGTGAGCACAGTACATCGGCTCGTAACAATCAATGCCTCGACGGACACTTGGGTAGTAGCTCGTGTCCAACCACTGCGGTGATGAAAATAGTTGAACTGTAACAATGCCTGGAGCTCAGCACGCGTTTTCTTCCTTTCCAACCCCAGCGCGGGGGTATGATTAAGGTTGGCGGCATAAGACAGGCACCAGGCCACGTAGCCGCTTCTGGCACTGAGTTAAGGGGATGAACGATGCTCATATTTCTCTAATTTTTAGCGACTGCCATTGCCTAGAAAAAAGAGCAAATACAAGTTCAATCAGTTATTAACGTTAGGGAGTGATCCTGAGTAGTATTTGGTGATGTATTGAAATCTTTTTATAGCTCCTTTAAGCAAAATACAGATGGGGTCCAGACTTGGGCAATAACTTGAGAGCGACGCTCGTATGAGACCTACAGCGACTGCCAACGTTCGGCTGTCCCTCTAAAGTCACTAATTTTTTTTACGTATTTTTTCGTACAGTCACGTAGTTCTATGTAACGCCATATTAATAAGTCACATTTCGTTATTTTAATACTTCTATTCTCGGGGACATCTTTCGAATGCAGTTCGACAGCAACGAAAAAAATGTTGGGTGCCTCGATGATGTAAAATTGGTCTTGTAACATTTTGTTTTTGTACTTTCAATAAATACTGTTAAGAAATAACCCCTGGTGTTGATAGCTTGCGGAAACATTCATTACTTTTCCCCTAATAGCAGATGCAGAAAATATAAAGGAAAGAGACAGCTGTCGATCTTTCGCTCAACTTGCAATCCGAACAAGCGGCCAGGCGATCTGACTCTAATTATATACCCTCAGTGTTCATCACAGTCATGCACTAGGCGGCTAGAGTTTGGAAAGCAAAAGCTTGGGCTGAGCTTCAGATATTGTTAGAGTTGGGCAATTATCATATTTAACTGACATGAGCCGTTACCCGAATGTTTGGCGATGCTGATTGTCATCAACCCAAGCACTCCACTAGGGGTTATGAAAATAGCTTACGTCACGGTGTCACGTGACTCTCGGTGCCAAATCTTGGTGTCATGTCACGTCATGCTGTCAACTAGGTTAATACATCTAGTGACTTTCACAAATTAAATCGAGTTGACGCAGTGACTCACGTGACGTCACGAGGTCACGTGACATTATTTGACAACATGTGTTGGCACCATGACGCCACGTGACAATGTGACACATGGTTAATCATAGTGCCAATACAAAAGCGACACGAAAACCCACAATTTACCATACATTGCAATTCTGTATATAACGATTTGATCAATAGATAGAAATATAGCCGCCAATTTTTATTCCCATGTGTTCATTTCGTGATACTAACAAAAAAGAAAAAAATACCTTGAACCGTTTTGAACCGGTTACCGTTATATTTTTTCCGGTTCCGTTCCGGTTCAGTTCCAAGATGGCGGCGAAGATTTCGGTTCGGTTCAGTTCCGGTTCGGCTAAAAATAACGGTTCTGTTCCGGTTTTCGGTTCGGTTCGGTTCCGGTTCGACACCCTGGCCTGGGACTTCTCAACGGCGGCGGATGTTCGTTTCGCGCGTTCGTGGTTTTCGCTAGCGTGCTGCTGACGCCTGGCGCACCCGCGGCGACGACATCAGGGACGACATCGTGAGTGTGCCCGGGATTTCTCAACGGCGGCGGATGTTCGTTCCGCGCGGTCGTGGTTTTCGCTAAGCGTGCTACTGACGCCTGGTGCACCCGCGGCGGCGGCATCAGGGACGACATCGTGAGTGTGCCAGGGATTTCTCAACGGCGGCGGATGTTCGTTTCGCGCGTTCGTGGTTTTCGCTAAGCGTGCTACTGACGCCTGGTGCACCCGCGGCGACGACATCAGGGACGACATCGTGATCTGTGCCCGTGAGCTCTCAACGGCGGCGGATGTTCGTTTCGCGCGTTCGTGGTTTTCGCTAAACGTGCTACTGAGAGCTTACGTGTGTGTCCGTGTGGTGCACCTGCGCGGTTTTATTACCGTACGTCTAGGAATTTACCCAGCGGCATTGTGAGTACCTTGAAAGATATCTTTTGCGAAAAAGAACTCGGTTGTTCCTATTTGGTCTGATTGCTTTTGTCAACAGCTGTGCAAATTGTTTCACTGGTATCGACCCGGTTAAATAGATACATAAAACCTTCAGGTCTATGTGGACTAACCACTTTAATTGTTACCGAATCGTCCAGCATCTGGTAAACATACACCAACCACGGTTCACAGGCTTCCTCCTAAGTGCCTTCCGATGACTTCCGAAAAAAGAAAGAAAAAACACTGTGAATTCCGGCCAATCTTCAACAGTTTGCCAGAGTCTTTGCTGAACATATCATCCCTTCGTGCGGTAAAACAAATTGTAAGAGAATGGTGCCTCACGCTCGCGCAATAATAATTATATAATTACTTAGTGCGTATTCGTTGCCCACATTCCTACATTATTGTTGTTTGTTTGTTTTGTTTCTCCAGTGTTCACTGTGTCACGGTATTTTATTGGCTGCCTGGTCTCACATACAAGCATCTTTGCTTTCGTGGGCCAGCATGCACACATGTATTTTTTCAAAGATAATAAAGATATTATTATAAGATTATCTTCTGGTAAATTGTGGCTTTACTGGAAGCGAAAAGAGTCCCATAATCCAGAAAAATAGATTTTTACTGGAAATAAACTTCCGGTAGAAATCCGGTGACATTCGGGTAAAAAACCGGTAAAATTCCTGTAAAACAACCGGTGACATTCCAGTAAAAGTCCGGTGACATTCCAGTAAACTACGGCTTTACTGGAAGTGAAAACAGTCCCATAATCCAGTAAAATAGACTATTACTGGAAATGACATTCCGGTAAAAAATATTTTTCAATAGGGTAAAGTTTGTTGTTCTTGCTGATGACAATGTGTGTGTTTTTTGGCAAGCAAAGTATGCACTGAAACTCTAGGTTTCCATTCTCCTTAAAGGAAAACTACAACGAAATTTCGCCGTTCATTTTTTGGTCTATATGTGTTCAAAGGAGCCGTATCACATCCAACACACCAATATCGTGTTTAAAAAAGTCACGAAAAGGAATTTTAAAACGAATTAAATGATTAGCAAAGAGCACCTGGTGGATGTCGCTAACATCGTATTTGTAATGCCCGTCTAGGAACCTTGACAGCTAGTGACGGTAACTGTCTCGCCTCCAGCCACGACGAGAAAAGAGGGGAAGGAGGAATTCCCCTCTTCCCGAGAATCCCTTTTGTGTGTCCCAGAAGTCGCTATCGTCCCCCTACAAGATTCTAGAAGATTAACCCGTCACTCAAAATTCGCACAAAAGCAGCCGCTCCGGTGGCTGGAACGACTAGGCCATCCTCTCGACGTCAGACTCGCCGTAGCTTTGCTGGTCCCGAGACGAACTACTTCACAATTGCGTTGGACGTCACATGCCCTCCGCTGGCTGTTCTCCGAGCGCTTGCCAGAGTGAGCCGCTTATAACGAAAAATACAGCCACCAGGCTCAAAATACAAAAGTGCGATTGTCAGTTACAGAGATGGTGGATCGTATTCAACCTATTTTTGAACACGACGGGTATATTTCAAATTTCGTTGAGGCATCCCTTTAATGCCCTAAATTTTGAGCATCTCATTAAAAGATGGCCATGGAGACGATGGACCCTCCATGATCGAAAACTCGACAAGTCAGAGAAAAAGTGGCGGTTACGGGTTATCGATAGTTCATCGGTTCTTATTTTCATACCAATATTCGTGAAGGCCAGGGGAGGGGAGGGCATAGAGCGCGAGAGAAGCGGTGTCCATCGGTCTCACAAAATAATAGAGGCCGGATCACACTACTTTTACGCGTTCTCTCCCTTTCTCTGCCAGCACTTCTTTGATGGCCTAACCCCCCCCCCCCCCCGTTTATGTTGAGAGTTGATTGTAAAATGAGGAGTGGACTCGACCACCACGCCCAGACAAGTAAACCAAAAGAAGTATCGTCCGTACCCTCGAAGACGATGCTCTTAGCCCCGCGCCGGGCGCTTTTCAGCCGTGCCTCAAGAGCGTGCTAGACAGTAGTGCACATCAAAGACAAAGCGAATTCGACCCCCTCACGCGAGGCTAAATCGTCTGTTACGCGAGTTGTGAACCCGCGAATTGAGGGGGTGCGAACCCGCGTTTGATGTCTGTGCAGTTGGCGGGAGACGTCGAAGAAGCTTGAAAGGGTGAAACGGTGTGAAAGACAAAAACAAAACAACAAGAAGAGCTTTCTCCCGCCCGGGAAAAGAAGAAAACGGGATGAAAGGCGACGGAGAACCTACTCGGCGTTGTCTTACTTTATCTTTGTGTTTCGTATATTTGCTACATGCCTTGCCCGTTTTTCTAGTGGTTCTAGTGGCCGGTCAAACAAAATATTGTGTTTTCTTTTCGGCTATTCTCCCCTTCCTGATGCTTTCTATTTGGTTGAACTCGCCCTCTTTATGCTGCGGAATGTTCTGCTCGTATTGCTGTTACTGTATTATGCTGATATTTTTAAAAAAGTAACGAGTAATTAGAGTAATCCGTTAGCAATATATTGTAGCAAAATTGCATTACAAATTACTTCCGAAAAAAGTAACGTGGCAATTACAAAATTGCTTGAAAAAGTAACGTATTACAAGTAATCCGTTACTTGTAACAGATTACTTCCCAAGCCTGCATGCAGGTGACACAGCTTTACAAGTGCTAATGCATCACCGTTGCCGCCTGTTTCTGTAGTGACATTGGAAAGTTTTATTAAACCATTCACAAATCCGTAATAGGGCGTATCTATGCTACACTTTCAACCTGTGCATTGTGGGTATGGTGCGACCTTTGTCATTGTGCAGAAGCAAAATTTGCCACCCTTAGCGGTGTGTGCTCATCCGCCAATCTGACGTCCGCTTGGTACTGGCTCCAAACCGCCGGACAGGTTTTCTAGTTGGTCTTTGTGGACGTGAATGGACATCTGATGAAGAAGTGATATATACAATGTTTGGTGCAGATATTCACTTAACAGCTCAGACAATCTCTTTGAAAGAGTAAGCTCTGGTCACAATTCGGGATCACGGATACTACGACTACCTTATCTTAAAAACAAATTTTCTTCAAGCACAGAATTACTTCACAGGGTTGTGGGTTCAGGAGCCATCACTGCAAGCCCCGAGCACAAACTGTGGAAGTTCCACGTTGGAGGTGAGCTGCACTGCCACTGTCCACAGGCCCCACCACACGCATGCATATCTGCTTGACTAAGACCTTAAAAAAATTGAATTTGCTCAATAAATGTTTAGTTTGGTGACTAGTTATACTGGTTTCGTTAACCGTGTACGTGAACGACCGTAAGTACTTCTGCCACTACAACATGCTGCTTGTTAAGGAGGCCTATCACCTCTCTAAAGCAGTGGGAAAGGTCACCACAGTCTAACTAGCTTACGCCTGTCTAAACATTCATGAGACCAACCCGATTTTTTGTTGTTTGATAAGATCTATGTGGGCGTCTGCCGGTGTGGCTCACCAATCAGATGACCACTATGCTGTTCACATTCGCAGAGCTCAGATATGACTCCTGGACCCATCCGCTTGTGAGCAAACTGTGAGCACTACTTAACTTCAAGACTTATTGTGTAGCCGCGGATGTCTGCCTTCGACTCGGGACCACGGCTTAGTCTCTGACACACTGCGAAAGACGCTCAGGCCACAAATGTGAAACCACATTTTGTGCGGACACAGGGCGTAGCAAGTGTGCTCAGAGATTTTTATGTGTGCCTAGTGCGGATAGCGTCCAAACACGGCAAATCTCCAGCCACGTATGGAGGCACGTCGTTGGAGATTGCATGCACGGTCAATGAGAAACAATCAAGACAAACATCAAATCATAACAAAAGAGTGCCCCAGTTACTGACGCTGAAAGAAGAAAACGCACTTTTGGGACGGACGACCAAATGTGTGTTTTATGTTTTTAGCGTCGGTAATCGTTAAGCCAACACGCTCCTGAGTTCCCGTGTGCCTCAGCAATGGCTAGCTATCCCTCTGGCAAGAGACGTATCAGTTGCAGCTGGTGCAGCAGGTTCCCCTGTAATAAAGAATGTTGTCTATAGGTATCGAGGTATCACGCTCTTCATGGAGGAAATGCAGAGAATCACCAAATATGCAGTTTTCTCTTAATGTTTGTATCTTCTTCAAATTCTAGTCTAGGAATGGCAGCCTGGAATAAAACTAGCAAAGCAAACAAAACAAGAATAAACGCCGTGTGCCATCCACTTTCTTATATCCAATGTTCCCGTGCTTCTGCTTCGGCTACTCGCTAGGCTGCCGACAGCTTGCCCGGCGTCGATGCTGGTGCGTTCCGGACATGCGGAAATAAAACAACTTATCAATGCACTGCAATTCGCGAGAACTCAGCCTAGTAGCAATGTTAGAAAATGCAATTACCTATAGAGCACCTACACCTCATTTTTGTTTTGAAAAAAAAAACAAAAAAACTGCACTACACTTTAGTATTACCTAGGAAGACGGCTTGTGAAATATTATGACATAGTTCTGTTTAAATGTTTCTAAAACGGTCCGGCAATCTCTGGAACGCACGAAGTTGCCGAAATCGGCTGACTTTAGCGGGCGAATTGAGGCACAATCAACAACGCAGTCAAGGCTACGGTGTCAGAGTAGCCAACGTTGAACGGCATTCACATTGCTACGTTTTGTTTCCTTTACTTCCCCGAACAAGCGTAGCGGGTGACGTCAGCAGCGTTTCCTCTCGGCACTCAGAGGTGTCCACGTGATTGGCGTAAGGCGCCTGCGCAGCGCGCTACTCAGCCTAGGCCCGGCCGTCCGGAAGCCCCGCCGTCTTCCGCGTCACAACCGCCGTCATCGTCGTCTCGTCGCTCGTGATTATTGCCTCTCGGAGTTTCGTTCACACAATAGTCGGTGACAGGTCAAGAACGAAGTGGAAGCTCCTTCCACCCCTTTCCACTTCAGCGGAGCGAACGGTGGAAAGGAGGTCGCCTCCTCTCCAGCGTTCGCTTTACTAAAGTGGAAAGAGGTGGGAGGAGCTTCTACTTCGTTCTTGACCTGTCACCGGCTATAGGTGTGCAGACTGCTGCCACAATTGTGCAGACGTCGACGGATATCGTAGACACCATAATGTACTGAGGACTGCGATGCAGACAACACTTGCGCTTTGTCCACACCCGCCCTGATCCCACCAGTCGTCGCGTAGAGGATCGCGTGACTGCTCATACCACGTGGAAGCCATATTTTTGGTGGCCCGAGGCCAGACGGAGCCGGAGTTTCGGTTTCGGGTTTTGCTCATGTTTACAGCAAGATATCACAAAATATATCTCATTTTTCGCGCAGCCAATGACATAGTGTCGTTTATTTGTGCTTTTTGCTGTGAAATCACTCATAATCCCGAAAGTTTCGGAATTGAGCGAAGTTGTCCTTTAGACACAGTTTCAGAACAAGTACGTATCTTTAATTGTGCAACACGAACAGCATAAATGCGTACGCATCGTAGTAAGAGCCGGATAGAACTTGTACCTTGATCCCGGACTCATAAAAAGACGGAGGGCTACTGCCTCAATTTTAGATAATAAACGACAGAAAATTGGACATTGAATTATGCCAAATTTGGAGGGAAAGTATAGGGAGAAGGAAATAAGTCGTGACATTAACAAAAGAAACGCGACGTTTTTTTGTTTTTTTTCGTTGTCACGGAGATAAGAGGAAACATACGCTGTTATGCAGTGGTGTTGGTGTGAGAGCTAGGGAGGAAGTAAACAGGAATGTAAAGATATTGAAAGAGGACGAAAACGTAATAAGCCAAGAGGAGGAGGTCCTGTGTACAAGGAAGAGGAAGGGGAAAAGGGAAAACCACAAAGGACCCGTGAGAAACTTTTTGATTCAGGCAGTGCGTGGAAGCCTGATTTGATTACACATACTTGCACGCCTACCTCGGAACGTTTTTTTCGAGAATAAATGTCCCGATATATATGTGGAAGCTTCCTGTTTGGGTTGGCCCACCATTTCCAACACAACGAGTCTGCGGTATTCCCTGAAACCTTTGTGGGTTGAGCGGTCTGCTTCTCCGACGTAGCGAAGGGGGGGGGGGGGGGGAGGGGTGCAGAGTGCGCAGGAAGTATATGTACCGTGAAATACCTCGGAAGCGCCCACTTTGTTCAAGCGCCCCTTTTTTAAAACTAGAGAATTCGGCAAAATATACGGCAAGCGCCCGGTTTCAGCAGACAAACGCCCATGTCTAGGTGAACCTAAAGTCACTGGATCTGGGAAAGTAGCGCCATTGCCTTCCCACCTGCTACCGGACACAAACAAATACTAACACACAGACTACAAAACCTCTCAATTTGATTGGCTCATCGCTGTCAGTTGACAAGGTGATCCCCGTTTTGGACCCTTTCAAGGCTTCGAAGCTTCAAAAGGGTCGTCAAAACCAGTCGCACCAAGATCGCCATGAAGCATCGTTGTACTAAAAGCTGTCCTCGGCCAACATGAGCGTCTGCTCATGTTGGCCGAGGACATTCTTTTTTCAGCTCCAGTTCAACTCTGGAGTGAAAACATAAAGGTTCAAACCGGTTCGAACCGGTTCGTACTCATATGCAACAAAAACAATTGACGACAGGAAAAGATAAATTATGCATATTTTATAAAAGTGTTACATATAGAAAGCAAAGGCTCACATTACTGTGTGGAACGAACGAGCTAGTGCTGGGGCACCTCGGGACGTGGGTGAAAGCGCAGTTCAATGTCAGGCAGCTGACCGAAGAAGCAGGACGTCGTCATGCATATCCAGGGAAACACGGCGCCTCTGAGACGATAGAACAAACTTCAGTGCAGAAAAAGCTCGCTGCACGCTGACTTGGGTCGCAGGCACTCCCTTGGCTACTTGCACCAATAGGTATAAGTTCTGGATGGCGTTCCCTTCTCTCCTCCCAAAACTGTGACACGTTAGTGTCTTTTGAAAGCCGCGGCTCCTTGTCTAGCAATGCTCAGAAGAGCTGTGCGCCTTGATTGTGTTTTTGAGGGAGAAACGTTTGGTCCTTGCAGTCTCTGCTACCAGAGATTGAAGCTGTTTTGCTGTTTACTGTAGCTGGAACTGTTGATTGAATCCTCCTCCCCTTCCCGGTACAAGACTTTAATTTCGGACAGATTATTAAATCCGCTGAGTTATTTTGAAAGCAGATTAGATGCGCCACAGTATGGCAACTAGTGCAGGTTCTAGAATATCCGTCGGCCTTTGTATCGCTTTCTCATCCGGTGAGTTGTACAATGAAGTCAATGCGTTTTAAGTAAATTGCACACAGCTCTACAAAATTGAAGACAAGAAACACCAAACAGAACTTAAACTGAACGCACAAAAATAAAACAAGGACAAAGAGAGGTTAGACAACACTAGGCGTGTTGTCTATACCTCTCTTTGTCCTTTTTTTTTCTCGTTTAGTCCGAGATGAAAAACTAACTAGCCCAACTCACCGTTTTGACACCAAACAGGCACAGTAATTGGTCACTTTTGCTGACGTACGAATTGGGTATGTCCTAGTGTTAAATTTTCTTTGATAAGCCATTTCCGGTCCCCAAGGAAAGGCTGGGACGAATGTGGGCATTTGTTAAAGAAATACGTAATACCAGAAATCCCAGAATATTTATAGTTACTGTGGTCATTTCGTTTGGGTTCTCGAGAAGAACATTATAAATTATGAAGACGACCGTTATGTGAAAACCTCTGAATGGAACGTTACAGAGCTTTCCGCTACCAATTGTTTTGCGCTTTTTGACTTCCCACATGAACGAAACACCACAAAAAGAATTGATCAGTTTTGCTCAGGAACGAAAAAAAATTATTATTTCTGTTCAGTTTAACTTCGGTTTGTGCGAAAATATTTTTTTCTTTCATTTTTTTGTTTACTTTTCTGGTCACTGTGTTTTTCGCCACGCACTTTTCACGCAACCTGGCTTCACGTATGAACCGAAAACCGCATGGAAAACATATCGGTTCCGCTCCGAAGCGGGAAAAATTATTTCGTTCCGGGTCAACTCCGGTTCACGCGAAAATAACGTTTTTTTCCGGTTTTCGGTTTACGGTTCGCGTTCGGTTCAATACCCTGGTCGGTACGAAGAGGTATGGCATCACGCGCGGCGTCGGGGCTTGGGGGCATTGAAAAATAATTTTACTGTCTTGAAACACGCAAGAAGAACAACATAATTGTAAGAGATCTGGGGAAATAAGAATGAGTGATACGTTTATTGAATGCACAGTGCCAAATACGCTCATATTGGCCGAGGAACGCTTTCGGTACGATGATGCTCCATAGCGATCTTGGTGCGACTGGTTTTAACGACCCTTTCGAAGCTTCCAAGTTTCGAAAGGGTCCAAAATGGCGATCACCATAGTAACCGACAGCGATGAGCCGATCCCCTTGGGAGGTTATGTCGTCTGCATGTTGATATTTGTTTGTGTCCGGCTAGCAGGTGGGAAGGCAATGGCGCTACTTTCCCAGATCCAGTGACTTTAGGTGAACCCAGTTTTCAGTGAAACTGGGGTGGGTACTCCCCCGTATGTTTACACGCCTGGTTGTCGGGGATTTTGATTACATGTACGGCAATTCAATGCGCCACACGCTCTGGTTCCTGAGAACCTCGTGTGCTGGACGCTTCAAACTAAGAGAGGGCTTAGGTTGGCACGTCGACGGCAAGTGAGGGAAGGCGCTTTAGATTTTAGTTTAGACTCTAGAGGATAAGAGGTGGGATGTTGAGCTGATCATTGCTTTGCCGGGCTTAGATGGGGACTGATCAAACAAGAAAATAAGAGGGTTGCACTCTGGATTTGGGGAAAAGGGCGTCGTGTCTGGAGATGCCGGAGACACGACTGGTCGCGCTGCGGAGAAGCCCTAGTAGATATCCGCGTTGAATAAAAAAGCTAGTCGGTGTCGCCGATCCGAATCTTGTGGAGGCAGAAAAATTGTTAGAAACGAATGAAGTCGATTTGTGATCTATGATTGTTCGAGGAGTAAAGAAAGTAATTATGGCTGTCAGTAGGTTTATTAATGCGAAAGAATTAACTGTCCCATGGAGCGAACCTGCCTTATCAGCGCTGAAGCCGCGAAAAAACGGCGCCTGAAAAAAACGGCACCTACATTGCCCTGTCCCATGGAGCGAAGCCGGCGTTGTCTGTATTGAGGAATAAATTCCCATTGGCTGCCGTGCGTCATAGTTCCAAGGAACGCCACCCCACAGAGAAGCCCTCTCCATGGCACTGCGGCCCGCGCGCCAATAAAAGGGAGAGGGTGGCGCACGCTTTGCCGTCCCTCTCTCCCCTTTCTCGGGTCATGTGTCAGGCGTGGCCGGAGGCCCGGAGGGGGTGGGGGAGGGGAGCGGGGAATTCCCGCTCCTCACGTGTTCTACGCTCTGCTGCAGCCATGTCGCGCCACGGAGGAGCGGGGCGCGCTGCCCGCTGTCCTCACCCGAGGAGGAGTGGGGGCGCTGCCCGCTGTTTTCTGCGCCGCGGACAGCAGGACGCGCTGCTTGTAGGAATGCGCTGCGTGCAGGAATGCGACAGCATTCCTACACGGAAGCAGTCTTAAGTGTCCTCCTCTGTTGTGCACGGTTGTGGGAAACTTCTGGCCATCACTATTGATATTTAGGTCTAAAAAGTTTACATAATTTCAATATACGTTACGTAGACTGATGGGAGGCGTGGGTGTTCAGAGCAGATTAGGCATGCGGGGCAACTACAAAAGGGGTCCAAATCTAAAAAAAAAGTCAATGTAGCAATTATAAAATGATGGTTGAGGGTGAGGAATTTAAAATAAAAACATGCTCTCGACTTATTCGATGAAAATATTGGCCCACGATGGGCCAGTCTTGATGCCAGACCAGATTTCGAAACGTGATACGCACGGGGGGGGGGGGGGGTCCTTGTGATTTGGGTACTGGTCAAGGAATTGTGATAGAGACGTGATGAACTTCGTGGAGAGGATAGCGCCTCTTGTGTCATTGATGCAGCTATGTAGATATTGTACTGTGGGCTCAAGGACCAAATCGACAAAGGCAAAGACGAAGTAAATTGGGGAGGCTACGGCAGACACAATAAAACAGCCAGAAGACACTGCTTTATAAATTTCGGGAACGAGGTAAAGTGAAACTGTGCGGGGCTTTCGATCGATTATGCAAGTCCCACTAGAGATGACAAAATTAATTTCAAATAAAAGTTAGTTTTCTTCTTGTTTTTTTTGGCGGGGGTAAGAGAGAAGGGGCTCACTAAAAATGAAAGACGTTTACAAATCTCTTTAACGAGAAATTAGAGCGCAGCTCTAAAGGAAGAGGAGGGGAGGTTACGGAGGGGATGGTATACCCCTCCTCCTCCTTCCATCCTCCTCCCTACCTTCCACTCCTCCTCCGTACAATCCCCTCCTCTTCCTCCATACCCTCCCCTCCTCCCACAATTTCCCCGCTATATTTAGCTGAAACATTGATGTCACGAGACCTCAACAGCAATTCTATTCCCGGCTAAATTTAGCGGATAATTGAATTGTTGTTAAAGTCACGTGACATCAATTTTCCCACTAAATTTAGCAAGGAATTGAACTGCTGTTGAGGTCACGTGACATCAATTTTCCCGCTAAATCTAGCAGAGAAACTGAATTTGTTCATAGGCGAAGTGACACCAAGTCATGTGACGTCATTTCCCCCGCTAAATTTAGCGGGATATCGAATTGCTGCTGAGGTCACGTGATGTACATTTTCCCGCTAAATTTAGCGCGGTTACGCCGACGCAAACGCCGCGAAACACGGAAACACGCGCCTAAGAGCTGCGCTCTAAAATCAGGGACAGATAGCTATCGCAGACCCTCATCTGCGTAAAGATTCTGATGCCGAAAGATTACGGTACTGCCCTTGTCGGCTTGTTCGATTATAAGGCCATTGCGGGTTCAAAGGAATTTGAGACAAATAAACTTTTGGGAGGTTGTGTTGCAGTATTAGACATAAGATTATACATGCCTTGCACCTACGTCACATGATGACGTCGAACACCGGTAACCCCGATGCTGGTGGTTGAGTCGATGGGCATTCGCAGCGAAAGCCATGGTAAACTGCGTCCCTGCATCAAGAAGCATGCAGGGAACGTAGCTACACGCGCTGCGCGTGTTGGCCTTGGCTGTAGCATTTTTTTAAAGCAAAAACATTGTAGATCCCATCCACTTCACGTGAAGATGGAGGACCAGCGAAGCAGTTGTCGTTACGACAAAAGCTACTAGTTTCCGCTGGGCATCGGCTGCCCGACCTTCGACGGTTATTTTCGCCCGGCGACGACGTTCACACACCCGCTACTGTTGCCGCTGGCGCTCTAGACGGCAAGTTATTTGTCGTTGAGTGGAGGATCAATGGCACTCTTAGCCGGAATAAGTCGGCGACCGTAGATGATAGGATAACAAGGAATCATGACCTCTATCTAATAATGCCAAGGAAGGCTGGCTCACGCGGGTTGCCCGCTCTTTTTTTAAGGCTTGCCACGACCAATCTGAACGAAGGGGTGCCGTTTAAACGGGAGTTTTTTGTTAACATCCATGGAAGCATTTTACAACGAAGCTGTATACCTCTACCAGCCAATGAAATTTTCGTGTCGTTGGCGTTGTAAGCAAAAAACTCCCGGCGAACAATTGAAGGCAAAACAGCATATCTCCTTTGAAATCAAGCATACAGCATACAGCTCAGTATCCGTTTCCATAAAGAAAACCGCAAAGAAAACCACAAAACAAGCATCAAAACCACATGATGGATGATAAGGCGCGTGTGAGCAATAGGAACACAATCCCACGCGTTCCGGTAAAGATTAGGTTTGCAGCTGCTTGGAAAGAGGTTGACGTCATTCGAAGCCCTAGTGTGAAGTGCAAACCACATAATGGGTGATAACGGCGCCTGCGAACAATACGAAGCACGTAGCACTCACCGCATACGTTCCCGGTGAAGATTACTGTTGCCCAAGCTACGCGGCGACGGCAGCTTGCGACGTAGGGAGTGACGTCAGTAGCCTGTCATATATAAAACAAAAACCGCCTATACCCCGTTTCACCTTACGTCCGGACGCAGCGGATGCTACGAGCTATCTTAGCCATTCCCGTTCTGTAGACGTGGCCCGTGATACGCTTTCCGCGCGTCGCTGTGCCCCATCTCTAAGGTCACGTGACACTCACACGGATTCTGATTGGCACCGATAGCTCGTAACATCCGCTGCGCTTAAACGTAACATGAAACGGAGTATAGCAACCGATTTCATTGTTGCTGCAGTACCGAGATGAATAGGCCATGCATAATTAGGACTCCCGACGAGCAGCGTGAATACTAGGAGCGGCAAAGGGAAAAGAAACGGCAGTACGACCTGCGGCGGCGTGCTGCGACCGGCGGCGGCATTTCGTATAGTGCAGTAGGCAATCGTTCCAGGTGATACCACAGCTTCGCTGACCAACCACCTTCACAGCCTGGATTGGAACCCCGATTTGTTTCCAGATCCTAGCATATAACAGCTTCGATGTAAAATCTGAAACAAGTGGCAGTTGGAGCGTGCGTCCGCAAAACACCTTTTAGAGCGCAGCTCTTAGGCGCCTGTTTTCGGCTTGATCGAGCGGCGTCGGCGTCGGCGTCGCTGTCGGCGTAACCGCGCGGTGCATTATGGGTAAATTTCCTCGCTAAATTTAGCGGAAAAACTTTCTTGCTAAATCTAGCGGAAACATTTTCCCGCTAAATCTAGCGGAAAAAAATTCTCCGCTAAATCTAGCGGAAAAAATTTCGCGTTAAATCCAACGGGAAAATTTCCCCGCTAAATCTAGCGGAAAAATATTCCCCGCCAAACCTAGCGAAAAAATTTCCCCGCTAAATTTAGCGGAAAAAATTTCCTGGTTAAGTTTGCAGAAAAATCTTCCCAGCTAAATTTAGCGGAAAAATTTCCCCACTAAATCTAGCGGAAAATTGTTCCCCGCTAAGTCTAGCGGAAACACTTCCCCGCTAGCGGAAAAAATTTCCCGCTAAATCTAGCGGAAACAATTACCCCGCTAAATTTAGCGGAAAAAATTTACCCGCTAAAGCTAGCGGAAAAATTTCCCGCTAAATCTAGCGGAACATTTTTCCCTAAATGGGAGGCGAGCAGGAAAGGAGGAGGGGCATAGCCTCCTCTCCGTACCTTCCCCTCCTCCTCAAGAGCAGCGCTCTAATTCGGTGTTACGGGTAGTTGTAGACGGCTTTCATTTTTTGTTACGATTTCTTTCAAATCTTTCATACAAATAAGGCGAGCGAGCGCAGCGCGTGTAAAAACTACGTTCCCTGTATGCTTTTTGATGCTCGGGTAATTTACCAATAGGTCTCTTGGTCTGGTGGCACTGGAGATATCGATCATGCGACCTAGCGTAAAAGCCTCGTAACAAACGGAAAAACTTAAAATCGCCCATTTTCTTCACAAAACGATCGTATATATCCTAGTGGACACATGGGAAGCGTGGAGTCACGCATCAAAGAAACGCGGGCGTCGTAGCATTGTCCCTGCCTGGTGGCCTGCGACTGGTGCTGTAATCTCACATGGTCACCGCAGCGCCACACATGTCACGTATCGCGGAGCCACGAATGAGACCTTGTTCACCTACAACTCTACAGTTTTTGTCTATTCACTGGGGACACCACTTTCGTCCTCGAAGGAACATAAGCCGGTCAGATAACCAAGCCGTTGGTTACCCAAAATGCAATGATGCTGCTTCAAAAGCCCGTTTCACCACATAGACACTGCTCGCGCAAGAACAGACCCGATAACATTCCCACTTCATTCCGAGCAAAATTCACATAATTCCATTCCCATTCCCCTCGTCCCAGTGCTGCCGCCATTCTATTCGCATTGAATTCCGGGGTCGCGGAGGGGCGGAAGGATTCCGAAATTATTCCCCCAAGTAGCACAACTCGCCGGTTTGGAAATGGGGCGGTAACGGTCTGCCGGTAAGATCTTACTGGGGCGACGCTGGAAACGCCCCATGGGGCGACAACGGGCCCCTGAGATTGCCAGTCACTGGTCAGCAATGGGGACCTACCGACACACTGTTACACTGGGTGGACAACCTTGTCTCAGTTAGCTGCCAGCGAATATCCCCGGTGTGCTAACTGTGGTACAGTAAAACACCAGAGAGTACCAGTGAGTGACAGTGAGTGCCAGCTTATTTGCCAGACAGCGACTGTTGCCAGTCTGTGACAGTGAGTGCCAGCTTATTTGCCAGTCACCGACTGTTGCCAGCTAGTGACAGTGAGTGCCAGCTTATTTGCCAGTCAGCGACAACAAGTGCTAGCTTATTTGCCAGTCAGTGACAGTAAGTGCCAGCTTATTTGCCAGTCAGTGACAGTGAGTGCCAGCTTATTTTCCAGTCAGCGACAATGAGTGCCCGCTTATTTGCCACTCAGTGACAGTGGATGCCAGCTTATTTGCCAGTCAGCGACAGTGAGTGCCAGCTTGTTTGCCAGTCAGTGATTGTGAGTGCCAGCTTATTTGCAGTAAGCGACAGTGATTGCCACATTGTTTGTCAGTCAGTGACAGTGAGTGCCAGCATATTTGGCAGTCAGTGACTGCTGAAGTCAGTGACAGTGAGTGCAAGCTTATTCGCCAGTCAGTGACAGTGAGTGCCAGCTTATTTGCAGTAAGCGACAGTGATTGCCACTTTATTTGTCAGTCAGTGAGAGTGAGTGCCAGCATATTTGCCAGTCAGTGACAGTGAGTGCCAGCTTATTTGCCAGTCAGCGACTGTGGCCAGTCAGTGACAGTGAGTGCCAGCTCATTTGCCAGTCAATGGCAGTGAGTGCCAGCGTATTTGCCAGTCAGCGACTGTGAGTGCCAGCTTATTTCCCAGTCAGTGACTGTTGCCAGTCAGTGACAGTGAGTGCAAGCTTATTTGTCAGTCAGCGACTGTTGCCAGATCTGTATGCAACTATGAAAAGATGGATGACAGAACAAAATTAGCAACGTCTACATTTATTAAAAAATGTCTGAAAACTATATACTTTTCGAAATATATTTAATAACGCCATGTTATTGTTTACTCAATATTGTATCGAAGCAGCAACTGCTTTTTGAAATTCTTGTCGCTTAGCTTTCCCCTCTTGATGTTGAAAACATCCCACCCCTTGCTGAAAAGACGTTCAACGGGTGCGCTAGAAGGAAGTGCGGCATTGAGGCGTAAAAACATCTTTTTAATGCTGGGAAAGTCTTTGAGGCTGGATAACGCCGTTGATGAGGTGTCAATCTTCCATCGCTGTGCTTCACTGATCTACTTAACATTAGGACGCAGTCGCAAGAAGGAGTCGTCATCGTCGTCATCATCGCATGTTGGCTCCCGTGTAACTTCCTCGGAAGGGCGCAGTGCGCTACATTCCTCTTCAAGAAGCAGCAGAGAACGTGTTTTCTGCGTTTCATCTATCCATGAAATTTTAAAATTGGAATACATCGCTGTAGACAGAAGAGCTTGTCGAACCTGAGGTCTTCAGAAAATCTACAAATGAAATAAAAACATTTACTCACATGTGTAACATTAACAGCTAAAAACAAACGTTTTACAAGCGGGTCGCAGTACAAGTGCACTAGCCGTTACGTCCATGGCAATCGCCATATGATGCGTGCCTTAATAAAACAAAAATGTAGGAATATTGTGGCCAAGGCCCTTTAGGTCTAATATGTAATAAATAATTTCAACCGTTTTGCTTATAATTTAATGAAAATGTGTGCATTACTTGTCTTCATAATCGTGAATAAGCCTACCTTGCAGACTTAACTTTCTACAAAAAGGCGCTAACAAAGAGGTCGTACATTTTCCAAAGACTAAGAAACTAACCTCGTCATCACTGCGATCTTCACTGTGTCTACAAGCGAGCTGCAAAACTTGAGCGTAGGCAGTGAATGTAACTGCCGCATCAGCGCCACCAATGTCGGCACCAAAGCGCCCATGAACATGTAATGTTCATCTTGTAGGATGTCGAGCGCCTTGGCAACTCCTTTTATGGTCTAAGGAATAAAAAAACACTCATTGAAAATAGCGCAAAAACGTGATAGAGCTTTTGGCAAACCCGGCAATACTCCTCGATGAACTTCTGATCGGTTTTTTATAGACACGGCAGTGCGAGGGCGTCGCAGACAGCCTCCACCTTGTCCTTCTGGGCCTCATCAACAAACTTCATTGCGTCATAGAAGGAATTCTAGCGAGTAGTATTAGGAACCGGGAAGTGTCTCCATAGTTTATTTTTGATGACTTCCGCCGCTCGGTTTGACTGGCCCTGTTTATCCCAATACGTTTCAGTTTTCCAAAAACGGCCGTTACCATCTGACGGTACGTCCTGATCGTGCATCCTTTGTCTACGCCCACAGTCGCCACTAAGTTCAAAGTATGTGCGGCCCATCTCCTGTGCTTGGGCAGGTGCAGCACTTCGCCTGAGGAGCTGTTCCGGACAGGGCGAACATTCAAGAGGCTGGTGAGGTCTTCGGGAGTCGGGGTGCCTGCTTCCTCGTGTGACATCTCTCCAAAGTGGCTAATTTAAAAAAAGAATGAAACTATTCAAAATAGCAGCTTAGAAAATATACCATAGTCAATTAATAAGAAATCTAGACACTCGAAGTTTCATTGACGTAACCTATAATATCGCTGCTTACGATATCAAGGGCATACCCAACGCTAGAATTCTGCCGCATTTTGATGATAATATACAGGGGAAAGATGGTCTGCCAAAATTAATGTAATTTAGCCCGAGCCAAAACCCCACCGATCTCCACCTCCACCTTTCCGACAATTTTAAAGAGGTGAGAAAATAATCTTGGACAGTCTGAATGTCAAGGATTTTACACTAGCGTAGAACACAAGTCTGACTTAAAGCCACTGGGCCAGCAAACAAACCATTCTTTATTTCTTGCTTTATTTTTGCTTTTGCTGTCAAAGGCCTAACTCCGTCTCTTCTGATCTAGAAATTGAACGCCTTGTAGGCATTAAGAGAGACAGGGTTTATTTTTACGAAAAGTAACTGTAACTTTGCCGTTACTTTTTCGTTACATTTACGAAAAAGGTAAGTTATCGTTACAGATACTTTTTGAAAACGTAACCAGTTACAGTTACAAGATACCAAAAATATAACGAGATACAGTATTTCGATACTACTAACGCGATACTACCCAAGACTGGTTTGATGGCATCATAAGCCCGTGATTAGAAGCATCTACTTGGCTACCATGTGCTATGCAGCTAAGTGCGAACCTACACTGCTTGATAGTAGCCATGGACACAATTCACAACTCATTTCATTTACAAAGCTCAGCTTACTCTGTGGCCTTTCAAACATTGTTTACTGTTATAGGCGAAACCTGTTTCAGTTACCATAGATCTGTTACGAAAGCTCCAGTGCCGTCTGCTGATGCCGCAATGCCCTGTCAAAAACTCATAGTCGCAGACAACGGAGGCATGAAGAATGTTCTCTGGCTGGCTTGTGTGACGTGGTAGCAGTGGCAATTAAGAAAGGGGGTCAAATAAGGGTGGAGCCACAGCGACAGTGGGGTGCATGCGGCCTTCTGACGTTTTTACAAGGGGTCTCTATTAGAGGCCAACACCTAAAATTGGAAAATAAACCCAAATAACTATAGTGTTCTGTTTTCTTATTTGGTTTTGGTTTTGTTTTACGATTTTATTGTTGCCACATTTGTGTCTGATAATGGACAGACTCCGCTTATCAGTATTATTAAAGCAATCGAAGGTCTGTGGTGACAAGGAAGACGAAGAAGATAGTTAACGCTGTGCTCTTTGTCTTCTCCCTGCTGCTGCTGCTTGCGCTGGTATAGTATAAATCACGTAAGGACATATGATTAGGTGTCAAGTAAGGTTGTGTAACACGATTGGTTATACTTGGTTTTGCGTGACGTCCTTTGTATGTGGTTACAAACTGACCCACCGACAGACCGACCGCTAAGTGAGAAGGGTTCGCGCCCAGAAATGCTTCGGATTTATTAACAAAGTTACAATAACAGCGGTTCTTATTCATAACTTGAAAATTAAAAAAGACAAACATACCAGCAATGCCCTGTCTGTGGCGTTCCTGAGGCGCGTATCGGCAGCCCAAAACTCGTCCATTGTAAAGATCGGCATCTCAAAGAGCTCGGGTGCATCGGGTCTGGCCTGTTCCTCTGGCCTCGCTTCCTCACACTGCTCTACAGCCACCAGGTGCCGGAGCACTTGTCCTATTGTGGCCAAGAGTTCCGCGTTCTGCTGTTCAATGTGCTTGTTTTGAGCGCGGACCTCTAGGACAATCTTCAGCAGATGGGTTTCAGAGGCTGATTGATAAGCAAGGCAAATGAAGCATTAGACATGTTAACAATGAGCACCATTCGCCAATGAAATAATGCTTATAAATTAACTTCACACAATACAATTAAATTCTATGGCAGTTATCTTTTTTTCCAGAAAATACAGGCTGGAACAAACCAGTCCAAATGATCGACCTTAATCGAATTAAATAACCATCCTTCATTAAAGTCACTGCAAGGATAAGAATAACAGGGTGTACCCCTATATACACTCCACCACGCACAATTCTACTCCATGGCAATTAGTTACTGTGCAGTAAATTACAGTTAATGCCATTGAAGTCTAAGTAAGTATATACACTATTGTTTTCTTCAGGGTCGCTACATTAAAAATTTGATGCAGCATGGGTCGAGTAAAACTAACAGATTACTTTATTTGCCGACTGGAAGGTGCTCAAATTAAGGGGGCCCCTACTACAAGTGTAGGAACCTCTGGTAGTCGTCAATGGTTACGTTCAAGCAAACTTTTATTTACATTATTTACAAGCTACAAGCGATGCGATCTGACGTGTCGTTCCCATGTTGATTCGACGCACGAGCTCTCAATCTTCTCTTTTTCACTTCGTCGTCTTCGATCTCCTCGTGCCAGGGATATGGCTTACCACGAACTACTTAAACGTTCCAACACACTCCCCACCGAATGGATGGGAGTCCATTCTAAACTTCCGTTAACTCCAACGGATACACAAGCTGCACTGGCCTTCGCAAAGTGGTGCGGCAATGCACTCGGATCTCACACGACCGGATCCGAGAATCTCGGCCGTGGAACACTCTTTCCACTTGTCCGAGCCTCCATAGCAAGCGTGCAATGGAAAGTCCGTGCCGACTACCTCGAAAGGTTCCGCTCTTGTTGTCCGGGCATCCGGCAGGGGTCCCGTGAGGACACTCGCGGGGTCGCGCTAAATCGGTGACAGGTCACGCAGGCACGCACCACTTTCTTCACCAGCTCTCGGCCCCGCAGGATCCAATACTGGTTACGGAGCTGCACGAGAGTATCTCCGACTCCCGAGTGCAGCAGCTGTCGGTGCGCGTCGATTGCCAGCAAAGTTGAATATCAATGCTGCTTGGGCAGGACGATCGGGTTTCGTTCGTCATACGTCATGTTGACGGACTGGAGGCGACTTCGAATGCGAAGTACTCCCCGCTGATCGATGAAAGTGTCAAAGTCTTGGAGGGGAGAACCAGGCGGTGGCTTCGTAGCGCTGGTCGCGCAGCGAAGCTCGGTAGCGAACGCCGAGCGCTGCGCCTCTTTTATCCAGTAAGCTCGCGCTGCCTCAATCTCCTCGGCTATCAGTGGTCCCGTTCGTCTTTCAGTTGACCTGACGTTGTGGAGGAATCGAAAAATCCAAGCCATTGTTCTGTTGATCATTGAAGCAGAGCTGAATCGCGAGATATCGATCAACTCTGCAAAGAGCGTTACTGTCACTTCAAACACTTCTGCTCTCGATCCTCTCTCCTCGAGGGCGTCTCGAGGGAGTTCTCCGTACATTTCCTCGGGCCATTCTGTCACTGGCAGTGGCAACCAACTCGGCGCCGACCACCACAGTGAACTGGAGACCAACTGGGATGAGGTCAGACCTCGTGTCATGAAATCAGCGGGATTTTCTTTCCCCGGGCAGTGGTGCCACGTCGCGCCTTCACAATTGCTCTGGATCTCTTGCACTCGATTCCTGACGAACAGCCTCCATCGGGAGGCCTCTCCCCTGATCCAGTAGAGCGCGATCATTGAATCCGTCCAGAAGTGAACGTCCTTCACCTCAAGCTCAAGGCAGGTTTGAACGTATCTGAACGACCTTGAGGCGATCAAGCTGGCCATCAGTTCCAATCTCGCCAGCGTGACAGTTTTGAGAGGTGCAACTCGGCCTTTTGCGAGCAATAACGTCGTCGTCGTCGCTCCTGTGTCGTCGGTAGCGCGAAGGTAGACCATGGATCCGTAGGCAGCGGTGCTGGCGTCGGCGAAGATATGTAATGATCGGTGGGTCACCTTGCCTTGCAATCCGTCGTCGCAAAATTTTGGGACCTTGACCCTTTCTAGCTCGACAAGTTCGCTGCACCACCCGGTCGACTCGTCTCGCAGGTGATCTGGTAGCACATCGTCCCAGTCCATATTTAGTTTCCAGATTTCCTGGAACAGGATTTTGGCTCTCACGACGAAGGGTGCCAAGTATCCCAGAGGGTCGTAAAGGCGAGCTGTCGTTTGCAGCACGAAGCGCTTCGTATTTTCTTGGTGGCGAGCAGTGTGCATCACGTGCTCCGGCGAAAACCTGAGACTATCCTTTCTGGGTTCCCAAGTCACCCCGAGCACCTTGAGCACGCCCGCGACTTGTCCGAGTTGTTTTTGGCTTGTGCCGTCCTCCTCGAACACCTCCGCTAGAGGTGCGCTATTTGAACCCAAATTGTGGAGTCTCATACCGGCCTGTCTAAACATCTCGTTCGCCTCGGCGTACAACTTCTTAACCTCGTCTTCGTTGCTCGCTCCGTTCAACAGGTCATCAACATACACGGATTTGCTTAATTTTTCGGCCGTTGTTGGGTATGTGTTCTCCATCGCCGCGAAATGGTGCCGCAAGTTAGCCGCCAATGGGAACGGGCTTGACGTTGCACCGAAAGTCACCCTCGTTATTCGCCAGGTCTCTATCTTTGTCACCGGTTGAGCTGCGATCGGTGGTTCCTTGTACCAGAGGAACCGCAATGCGTCATGATCCTCCACCTTGACTCCGATCTGCAGGAAAGCCTTCTCCACATCCGCCACTAACGCTACTGGGTACGTCCTAAACCTCAGAAGTAGGGCGACGAGATCTGGATTCATGTTCGGTCCACTCTCCAAGTTTTCATTCGGTGATTTACAGTTTGCGCCGTGGGAGGAACCGTCAAACACAATCCTAAGTTTTGTAGTGCTGCTGTCCTCGCAGAGAACAGCCTGGTGGGGCATGTAATACACCCTCCTGCACCTTCATTCTCTGTTTCTTCATCGACCCTCTCCGCCATGTCGTTGTCTTGGTATTGCCGAATTGCTTCGCCATACTTCTGTAGGAGATTGGGATTTTTGCTCAACTTCTTACGCAGATTCTCCAACCTCCTTCTTGCCACCTCCATGTTGTCCGCCAGCTTTACGTCCGATTTCCATGGAAGGCCCACTTCGCATCTACCGGCGGTCTTGGTAATGTTGGCTCCGAACTCTCGTCTCACGGCGCTGTCCAGGGGATCCTCTACTGGCGGGTCGGCAACTCCCACGCTTTCTAGCTCCCAGAAATGTCGGAGAACCGATGTGGTTTCTAGATCCTGCAGCGTTGCTATTAGCACGATCGCCTGGGAGCAACTCACGATGGTCGATTCCGAGCCTGTTCGTCCATGGACCGCCCAACCGAATGCAGTTTCTACTGCAGTCAGGCATCCGTTCAGTCGGTGAATTCTTCCTGTGATGCACCCCCGTAGTGGTCTGATCCCAGCAGTATGTCGACGCCCCGTTGTTCCAGTCCAGTTATGTTGTCTCTTACGGGACAGCCGAGTTCCTCTAATGTTGCCACGATGGCTTCATCTGGGCTCGGAAGATCCTGCTCACATATGGTAGGTGTCTCGAGAGCGTCGATATCATATCTTTTGTTGTAGAGTTGCTCTCGCAAAGTCACTTGAACTCTGCGAAACGTACGTTCAGTGCTTTCGCCCCCGAACGCACCGATGGTGAGGATCTCTGTACCGAGAAATTTGCAGTCAAGTCGCTTAGACAGTTCTTCAGTTATGAAGGAGCCCTGACTGCCACTGTCGAAGATAATACGGCAAGTTTCCTTTTGTTTGTACCTTTTGCAAACGCGGTAACCGTTTGTAGGAGCACTGCCGGCTTGCTGTTTCTATCGCGAACATGCATAGCGATCGGTGCTGGGCCCTTCGGCTCCATCTCATTCCATCTGGTGGACGTTCGTCCCGGCGTGTAATTCGGGTCGCACATGGATGACGCGTGCCTGCCTGACATTTGTCACAGCTGGGCGCTCCTCGACATATAGTGCCATGTGATTGGTCTTCGTGCAGCGGAAGCATCTCCGGTCTGCTTGCAACCTGCGCTGCTTCTCCGTTAGCCCGATTCTTGCGTTACATTCCGGTGTTCCGTGCGCTTTTGATTTGCAAAGCAAGCATTCCAAGCTGTCCACGCTGCCGTGCAATGCCGCCGCGGTAGAGCTGCGAGGCTGAGGGTTGATCGTTGACCTCTTCCCTGAGTCATGCGTCAGAGAAGGAGGTCTGGGCTTACCGACGACGTCTTCCAGCTGGTGTTTTGATGTACTTTCGCGGCTTTCCACCTCGATGCGTAGAAAGTCGAGGAGAGACCGCAGAGCCCTCAGGTGGACTTGCTGTGGGGCGGATTCCAAACTGGCGTCTGTCATTGATGCCCTTGCGGTGTTGGCATTCCCGGTCCCCTCCGCTGACATCTTCCTGTTGAAATCGAGAGTGATATCTCTTGGTAACACTTGCAAAGGAACTGTGTAGAGCATAGTCCCATACGCCTCTTCGCCCACCCCTAACGCTCTAAGGCCTCTGATGTGCGCCTGTAGAGTGTCGTATAAACGACGTGGGGCTCGGGTGTTCCGTTGCGGTGGCACTTGCTGTATATCCATGAGACCTTCCTTGTGGCCCTTGATTAGCGTCTCTTGCTTCCCGAACCGCTGCTGCAGGAGCTCGATGGCGTCCGCGTAACACTCAGCGGTCGGCTGTAATCCACCGATGGTGGCTGCCCCATCGCCGGTCAGCGCTGATCGCAGATAGTTGAACTTTTCTGATGGCGTGAGTTCAGGATTTTGATGAATGGCGGTATCGAATTGCTGCCAGAAATGTTGCCAGTCCTTTAGGTGCCCGTTGAAGTGGATTAGTTTCAATTTTGGGAGTTTGATCTTTGATGTCACCGAGGATCCTTTGTTCCGATCTTCGTTCGATTGCCCTCTTGCTGGGTGGCTGCCCTCCGCGCTCTTCATCTTTTGTTTCAGTTTGGTGAGGTACGTGACGATCTTTCCGAATACTCGATCCCATGAGTGAACTCCGCTTCTGCATCTTGCCCCGTGATCAGAGGTTTGATAGCCGCGTCCACGTCGTTCAGTTGGTCGCGGGCCAGATGAATACGCTCGATTAGAACCTCGAGGTCGTTGACGCTTGGCGTAGCTAAGAGTAGTAACGCGTCGGCCTCACCAATAAGTCATGTCACGTGCATACGATGCGCCTTCCGTTTTTCTTGAGGACGTCCATGATCGTTGATCGTTCTGGCTTGGCTTGATGGAAAGCTGTTGTAAACAACCAGGTTCCCTTCGTTCAGTCGTTTCTCCCGGGTTTCGGCACCAATGTAGGAACCTCTGGTAGTCGTCGATGGTTACGTTCAAGCAAACTTTATTTACATTATTTACAAGCTACAAGCGATGCGATCTGACGTGTCGTTCCCATGTTGATTCGTCGCACGAGCTCTCAATCTTCTCTTTTTCACTTCGTCGTCTTCGATGTCCTCGTGCCAGGGATATGGCTTACAACGAACTACTTAAACGTTCCAACAACAAGCTTTATTTTCTTTAGAGGGCAACCCCGGACCATGTTTCCATTTTGGGATTGCGACTGTTTTTAGTGAGGTCAGCGTCCTTGAATAAGAATATGTTTTTTTGTTTTCTTTTCTATCTCGGTATTGTGAGTAGTCGGACGTGGTCGACAAAACCGAGACTACCAGCTTGGGAGCAACGGCAACAGTGAAAATCAGCCAGAAGAAGAACTACAATGACATCACATGCGTCCCTCGCCACGTGCGACTGGCCCAATCGCGCTAGCAGTTTCTAGATAAGGGGGGGGGGCGACAATGACGTCATAGTCTAATGTTGCTTCAGTGATCGGTAACCCACTGCGTCCTGCTAAGGATCAGCTGGTCGCAACGGGTCGCATTTTTAATATAGGTATAAGTTGGGAATGCTTCGTCCCCTTGACGTAATATTTTGGCTGTGGTCGTATCTCGTGTCACTCAAGCGATCCAGGGTTAGGCAGTATCGCGATACATATGTATCGCGATAGTATTTCAGAAATACATTTCGTATCTGTATTTTTGTATCGCAATACATTTTGTTCACCAGTATCTGTATTTCTGTATCGAAATACATTTTGGAATGTTTCTTTTTATCGCGATACAATCAGGGTGAAATGTATTTCGTTACATTTCTTGAGAAATACCCCTCCCCCCCCCCCTCCCCTGAAAAAAAAAACAAATCCGAACGCATTTTTGTTTTTTACTTCTGAGGGCATTAGGGTCAAAGAGGTGCTGGGGCATTGTTACCATGCTGACCAAGGTTCCTTCCGATTCTCCAAACTATTTTTCTGTGCGTCCTCCTCTCTCCTCTGAGAAGTGTTGCGTAGTCGGGGACTCGAACCCGGTGGCGTGCCAGGAGTGTAGTCAGAGCATCTTCTGCCGCAGGTCCTTAGGTGGGAATTTCTTGAGCCATTGTTTACTGGCATCCAATGTCCGCTTGTAAATGTATATCTTGCCTTAGCGTACACAGTACACCCAGCCGGCAAAGCTGAGTCACAGTCCGTTGCAGCACGAGCCTGGCGGTGGTTGACTTGAAATAGTAGGATGACTCACGCAGTGAAGTTAACACATATTCGAATGCGTCTGCGGCTGCGCCCGTAATATTGCACGGCTCACGGGTACGTCATCAGCCGACGTGAACGTGACCCGCTGCTCTGGGGATCCGAAACCCAGGAAGGAGGCCAGGCGTGGCCTCGGTGTGCCGACCCATCCTTCGTACACCTGCGACTCGTCTCGAGCGCGCTCTTTCTCGGAGAGCTCGCACCTGTGCCGGCAATATCAGGTCGCAATCCACGAGGTCTTTGTTTGGATGATGCTAGGCTAAACTTGATGACTGCGATTCATGCGTCGGTGGCGGAGGGTCTGCAGGAAGGACCTTCACAACAGGGATGCCATCGTATCGTTTTTTCAGCCGTAACAGAAGATGAGACACGTGTTCCAGGATGCTTCAGGTAGTCCACTATTCTCTAAAATTCCAAATGACACTGCCTGCACGATCTTCAACGAGGTAACCTACAACGAAAGTACCTGTTGCACTTTGATACACCAGCGTGGGGAAGTTTCATGTTCAAGGCCACACCTACAGATAAAGAATACCAGTTCATTCCACCGTGACGTCATGTGATCAATGTTGGCAGGGACGTCCTTATTGGACAGAGGCGTGCTGATGTTTTGATGGGATTTAGGGTGACAGAATTTATTTAGAGGTCGAAGTCTTTTCGCATCCCTCGTCAGACAGACAGGATGTCAGGGAAGGGACCGCGGTCAGTCCTTGATGGAACGTTTTTTTTTTGAGCCCATTGAAGACTCCTCGTCGTCCGAAACCAATACCTTCAAGGCAAAGTGCCAAGCCTACGGGAAAGTAATTTCGGGATCAAAAACTTCCACTTCAAGCTTCATCTCAGTTGGCGTTTCTAACAAATGTGAAAAATGTATTGCAGTATCAGTGTTTCTGTATTTGTATTTCTGCCCTCCCTAAAATGTATTCCTGTATTTGTATTTCCAAATACTTTTTGCCTCTATTTAAAATGTATTTCCGATACGTATCGCGATACATTTTTACAGATGCATTTTAGTATCAGTATTTTGGCTTCTGTTTTAATGTATCCCAGTATTTGTATTTCCAAATACATTTTCGAGTATTTCTGCCCAACCTGAGCGATACCAGTAATGTACGCTCTTAGAGAAGCATATTTTTATAGCTTTCTGCTCCGTGAGTGTACCAGCGGCCATAACTACAAGTAAACACATAGCAGGTGAATTATAAGTAACCGCGCCACTTAACACAAAGAATTTCTGAAGTCACCAGAGACGCTACAAGCAACCAAACTACAGATCTATCGTGCTTTCAAGCAAAATAAATAGAAGAGTGCCATGGGACACCGTAGCGAGCGCATGTGACAAGAAAAAAATTGAGTAGTTTGAAAATGTTTTGCAGTCAAAGACTGTGGGCTCAATATTTCGCGATTTCGGTCAAAGCTCAAACATTTTAATTATTCGTGGGTGCAGATTTTTGCGACATGATAGGATCTCAATGTAGCTTCGAATGTATTTACATTTAACTGGAATTGTCTTTTGCACATATTTTTTGGGAATTGTTTGCATTTCGCGAAGTTCGCGAAAACTAGGTCTTTGCGAAAATTAGGTCATTTACAGTATGGTAAAACCTTGTTCATTTGACCTGCGTTAATTTGGAAATTCAAAAATTCAAACTGTCAACATGGTCCCAGCAAACATGTCCATTAACCTGCCTGTGACTTTGAACGAACTTGAGCATGACAATGACTAACTTGAACTAACCCCGAGGAGCAGTACAACCTCACGGAACAATGCAAAATGAACATAATAATAATAATAATAATAATAAAGTTTATTTCCCATTCGATACAGGAATGGAGGAAACAGAGGAAAAAAGCTGTTCAACAGCTTGACGGAGCCCCTGCTCCCTTACAGTTCCACATGACAGATTAAAATACAAAGCAACAGCAAAAATATCGACATTGTGTACAAAAATAGATTACAACCTATCGCAGAAAACAAATATATTCAATTCAAATAAGAAAATAAATCTTGCATTGTGACAGACATTATATCAACGTTTTTGTTTAAGAGGAGATTTAGTAAAGTAGGTAGCATATACTTTAGAGACTGCATGGAGTAGTTGTTATGGCAAAGAGGCACAGCCCAGCGTGCCGCCGAACGAGTTGGATAGGAGGTAACATGTTCCCTTAGTTTAGAAAGTTTGGCCAGAATATCTACGTTTCTTTTTTTTTCTATCTTGAAGCGGACCATAAGTTTATACATATACATATCGAAAACACGCCACAAATTATATTTTTCAAACAAACCCTCGGTGCTTGAAATATAAGAAACATTAGCGATGAGGCGGACAATTTTTTTTTGTAATAGATGTATTTTTTGTAGCTTTGAACTGGTGTTTGTACCCCATACCAGGTGGCAGTAGTTTAAGTGGGATGTAAATAGAGTTTGATATATAAGTAGTTTAACGTTATTTGGTAAAATAAAACGGTTTCGTGAGACTATAATCCAATGACCCTGGACAATCTAGGAAGTATATAGCTTACATGGTCATCCCAAGACAAATACTGGTTAAAAATAACGCCAATAGTTTTGAAATTCTCCACTATCTCTATAACATTTGAATTTATTACAAGACTTTTCGTTATAAAAACGCTTTTATTTTTGGTTCGAAAGATAACTGCTTTGGTTTTACTACTATTGATTTTAAGTCCGTTGTCGGATGTCCAATTTTGCAACCCTGTTAAAGTATCATTTGCGCAGTTGATAAGTTCATCACTAGTTTTAGCCGAATATAAAAGGGTTGTATCGTCTGCATATATAACAAATTTAGCAAGAGAATCTATGTTAACAATATCGTTAATATAAACGTTAAATAGTAAAGGTCCCAAAATACTCCCCTGTGGTACACCGGAGAAAATAGACTTTGTATTAGATGAAAAGCCATTTAAATAGACAAACTGCTTCCGATTACTCAAATATGACTGAAGCAACGTAAGTGCTTGGCCCCGAATTCCATAAAGATAAAGTTTTTTTAGCAATAACTTATGGTTTAGATAATCGAATGCTTTCGTAAAATCAATAAATACGGCTAAAGCTATCTGGTTTGCCTCAAAACTCCCTAAAATAAATTATTTTTGTTCTAGTAATGCTAGATCTGTCGAACGATGCTTCATAAACCCAAATTGATCATTAGTAATTACACAATACTTATTGAAAAAATTTGACAGACGAATGTGAATAAGTTTTTCTAAGCCTTTAGAAAAAACCGGTAAGATAGAGATAGGTCTATAATTATTTATGTCGTTCTTGTGTCCTTTTTTATAAAGCACAGACACTCTAGCGTTTTGCATAAGCTGCGGAAACACCCCAGTTGAAAAACATAAATTAAAAATGTAAGTAAGGAAGGGAGTGATCAGTGGTAGAACATATTTCACCGGCCGAATCTGCATACCATCGGCATCACAGCTATGGCTATTTTTTTAATTCCATAAAGACAGTGGACACCTCTGTATCAGTAACTGGCAATAAAAAAATGGAATCCCTAGTTTTAAAGGTTATATTATCACATGCGGCATCTCTACAGTTCATTTGAGGCAAATCAACAAACCTGTCATTAAATGCGTTTGCCAACGACACGCCAGTTAATTTCTCCCCTGCAGAAATAATGCATTCTAGACGATGGGACGTTTTGCCTTCTATAACTGAACTTAGGTTCTTCCACATAAGGTCAGAACGGCCTACAGAGTTGCTAAAGGATTCATGATGATAACGCTCCCTTGCTTTTCTCAGGGCGTTTGTCAGTTGATTACGGTACGATTTGAAAGTCCGAAGGTCATTGGGATCTCTGGTTTTTGTGAACTTTCTATAAAGTGCATTTTTAACATTTATATCTTCAAGTAGATCTACAGTTATCCATGGTTTCCGAATGCGTTTCTTCACTTTAATTAGTTTGTAAGGAAAATTGCTCTGATAAAGTTTTTTAAACCGCTCAAGAAAAAAATTGTACGCCTCATCGGGATCGCTCTTTGAAAATATATCATCAATATTTGTATTTGCCACACATTCCGCGAACCTCTCCAAACCATCCGGCGTAACACACTGGACTTGCGCAGAAGTTATTGGAACTTTCTTCTTTATGTTATTCATTTTGACACACATAAAAATTGGAAGATGATCACTGAGGTCATAATTAATTATACCAGACCTTATACGACTTTCCTCGTAGTTTGTTACAAATAAATCAATCAAGGTTTTTGAGGCAACATTAACTCTGGTCGGAGAGTTTATTACAGTACGACAACCATTTATAATTATTAAATTTTTCAGCTCTCTCTTTGAAACAGCATTACTTAACATGTTCACATTAAAATCGCCACCGCATATAATGTTCAGCTTGTTTTCGTTTGCGAAATCAAAAAGAGCGCTCAGAAAATTCAAAAAGGAGACAAAGCGCCTGCAGGAGGGCGGTAAATGACCGAAACAACGTCGTTTTTGGTTCGTAATGATAAAGCTTCGTAATCTTTAGTGATAACGGTAAACGAAGGCAGTAACTCGCAATCAATGCTTTCTTTAATCAAAATTGCCACACCGCCCCCTCGGGTTTCGCTGTGATTGATAAAAATACATTCATACAAAGGCAATCGGAAAACATCGGTATGTTCCGTATACCAGGTTTCAGAAAGCATAATAATCTCGAAATCAGAAAGCTCAGGAAAAAAACACTCAAGATAAACACTTTTATTTTTTGCTGACCGAATATTAATATGTAAGCAGTGAGTTGATAAGGAAAACTCTTCTCCGATAAAAGCTTCAAACTCAGAAGGCAATACATATTCTGAGACTGCCATATCAAAAGAAAGTATAAACAGAAAAAAAAATGCAGAGAAAGGGTGCACACACCAGTTGCTCAGCTCATATTTGACAAGTCATGTTCACTCTTTACTGTTTTGGCAGGGTCACCGGTTTTCCTCCTGACAAAGATGCTTCCATTTCGGTGCCAAACATACTGAAAATTGTGTTCTCTTGCCCATTATTTCGTAGACCACAGGAGTGCCTTATCTTGACGAGTCATATTTTCAAGGATATACTCGTTATCATTGGGGCGTTTAAGGTTGCGTTTTTTGTCCAGCCAGCGATCGCGAGTCTGTTGTTGCGCGAAGTGCAGAATTATACCAGGGATCTTATCTGGTTTAGAAGGGAGCCTGTGCATTGAAACAATTTCGCATGGGACAAGAGCCGGAACATCTAACTTAGCTGCTACCTCATTAACCAGGGACAGCAAGTTTTCATTTGCGGTTTGTGGGACCCCGTGGATTTCCAGGTTTTGTTTTATATTGTGCCATTCCAGTCGATTCAGCTCCCGTTTCAACTCTGCAAGTTGCCCTTCCGTCCCGGTGTTCTCGATTTTTTCCACACGTTTTGTTAAACTTTATGTCTTTGTCATGCTGGCCAACACTCTTCAGTAGTTCATCATACTGGTCTGACATGTTTTGAACAGAAGTTTCAATGGCGGATACGGTTTCCTTCATGCTCAACAAGCTGTTCAGTTTCACGTTCATGCTTGTAAGCAAGCTGGTCACATCGATTTCGGCATCTTTTTTAGCCTTCGCGGTTTGACTTCTTTTCGCAACACTACATGTCTCGCACCGCCAGGCTTTCTGAGACTTCACATTTCTCGCTTTAAAGGTTGATTCCGCGATGCCACAGCAAGTTCCAAAGTGACATGTGAATTGACATTCTGGACACGTTATATTAGGTTTGTCATCTGATAACACTTCATGGCACTTTAGACAAACATCGTCATCCTCATCACTCATCGTGACGCGAGCACAATACAAGAAAAAGGCAAAGGCAGCAGCGGCAGCAGCAGCACGCAATAGTTATTAGAAAGGCTTTCAATAACAAAGGCACTAACCTGCAGGAAGTCACAGGCAAGTGATCAAACACACTGTACTGTTGGCCGCTGCCGCTGCCGAGTGAAGAAAGCAGATCGTGCTGGCGGTTTTTGTAGTCGAGTCGTCGAGGTAGGTGTCGCTCCGACGCCGGCACGTGGTGACCACGTGAGGATGACGGTTCCGAATTCGGACTTGCACTTGGTGTAGATAGCGTCCGCCGGTGGTCGGGGCAATTTGCGGCGTCAGATCTGCAGGAAGTCACAGGCAAGTGATCAAACACACTGTACTGTTGGCCGCTGCCGCTGCCGAGTGAAGAAAGCAGATCCTGCTGGCGGTTTTTGTAGTCGAGTCGTCGAGGTAGGTGTCACTCCGACGCCATCACGTGGTGACCACGTGAGGATGACGGTTCCGAATTCGGACTTGCACTTGGTGTAGATAGCGTCCGCCGGTGGTCGGGGCAATTTGCGGCGTCAGATCTGCAGGAAGTCACAGGCAAGTGATCAAACACACTGTACTGTTGGCCGCTGCCGCTGCCGAGTCAACATGAACAACATGAAGGACCTTATTACCATAGGTGTAAACAGGTATCAATTAGCAAGCCAGCATCGCATTGATAATCGCCAATAAATTAGATAAAGGTGGAGCTAGTGTGCATCCAAAACAATGAGATCATTATAGATGTACAATCCACCGGTGAGAAGCATGTTTCGGCCAAGATTGACATTGAGGAGCCATCGCCGCAACGCACCGTGAGATTCTACAAAGGCTTGCTGTGTTACACGAATTTTTCTAGGACATTCTCAATCACTGAGGAGCACGTGACAAAAAGCACAAATTTCTGCAAAAAAAAAAGAAAAAAAGAAGGCCATTCATTGCACAACATGCGTAAAATAAGAGTATGTCAAAGAAATAACAAAATCTGTTTTGTTATTAATTCTATGTGACTTTCGAATGATCCGAATATTTTTGTCGGTCCCGTGACGCCCAAATTAGCAAAGTTTTACTCTACCACTTCATACGAAGTAAGTTCTACAGAAGCATTAAGATCAAGAACCAAACATTTGGAGGATATCGCAGTTCCCCGAGCTCCGATATCCTTATATTCTCTATTATTCTATTTAGTATTTTCTATATTTCCTATCGCAACTGTTTAGTATTTAGTAGTTCCTATATTTCCTATCGCAACTTTTTAGTATTTAGTATTTCCTATATTTCCTATCGCAACTTTTTCGCTATTATTCTCGTCAACTATTGAACCGATTGAATTGGGATGTTTATGTATCAGAAGCTTATTACAGGGGTTTGAATAGACCCTTCCTGAAATTCAGTGCCATCTGGTGGCTGAAATGGCGGTTCAACTTTTACCATACTAGTGGCGGCAATGAACCTGTAGTCTGCAGTATTTTCCCGGGCAAAGTCACTTTCGCAAGTCAACAACAAACGAGAATATGCTCTTCACTGTATACAGTTCTTTCTTGATAATCTCTTTCAGGGTCGATGGCCACAGAGATGCAACCAGTCAGATCGAAGTGCCAACCCAGATAGACGCAATCTTGATAAAGTTCTATACATCAAGGTGCCTTGAAGTCGATTCTGTGCTACTATCAGATTGACTGGGCCCGAGTTATAGAAATGAACACTTACGCAGCTCTTGTACTCAATTCCTGCATCGCAACGTGGTAACGTCTCGAATGTATACGCCTCGAATCCTCAGCTTAGGAGTATCATCAACTTGTTCCTTCATCAGCAAACAGAAGGCCGCTATTAGTACGGCACATATGCCATTTTTGAGATAATGATGATTGTGATGAAAGTGGCCAGATTGAATTTCGGAAAGGGTCTATTGGTTTCTAAAATTACCCTTTTCTTTTATATTTTATTTACGACGAGTTCAGACGAAAAAAAAAAGCTAAAAATAGTACTTTTTTTTAGAAGTTTTAGATACTAATTCTTTTATTAATATATATCTAACAACATTCGTTCTTCCATGCATTTTGTTCTGAAATTAATTAAGCAAGTTGGCCTGCCTATAAAAAATTAAATTCTGCCCCAACAGAATGATTATTTCATATATCCACCTACAAAAAGACAGAAACCTCAAATTAGTACAGATGAGCACAAAAGCCGCACGCCACGTCACCTGAATTCTATATATTTTCAAGGGAAACTGAAAATTTACTGCAATATCCTATAAATGGAAGGGGCAGCCGTAGGAGCCTCTAGCTCCTTTTCTCCTGTCAGTGAATATTTACACCTCATGTAGAAGAAGCGCCTCAAAGACAGGGACGGAAGAGTACGGCAACATGGAGCATGCAACATACGACAACATGGCGCAGAGAGGTGAACCCCATATCCGTTAGATGCGTTGACGTAGCACTTACACAGCCTGTCTCTCCCCTCGCCCTAATGGTGTATGCTTCGAACATTTCCCTTTCAGTTTTAGTTTTAAGTCTGCCAATAATCCTCGACCTATGTAAGGTAGGAACACATGGGCATCTGTCGCACTGTATGGCAAGATTACCCAATGGACTAGTCCTGATAGACAAGGCATGTTCCCTCTATCATTGAAACATTGCCCCGTTTGTTCAACATACACTTTGCCGAACGTCGATGGGACCTCATAGACTAAAGACGAGGCAAATTTCACGAACTTGGTAACGCTTCTTCACAGAGGTTTCTTTGCTTTCTTTTTTGTCGTTATGTACCATCAAAGGTTAGAAGATGAATATGGTACCATTATCACCTTGACTGTTTTGCTGAAGAGTGCCCTTTATTTTTATTCACGACTGACATCATTACCTCAGTATTGATAGAAAGTTTTCATGTCTCACTACTCTGAAAATGCTTAACAACCTGGATAAAAGGCTTAGCTGTAGTAAATAGCGCACGACTAAAACTATGATCACAAGACTTACAAGTGGTAGTGTGCTCCGGCACCTCTGCTGACGCTGCGCTCTCATCCCCATAGTCCATTAGCCTCTGATGGTCTGGAAACCGATACATCAAATTCTTTAGTGCTAATACCCAGAACAGCCAAGCAGAGGTAAATTTTTTTAAATTATCTGCCAGATGCTCGTTGCCATGGAAAAAAATAATGTCGTTTGAGCAAGTGCCATCTTAACGTGGCAAGTTGCACTTCTTTTTTTTAAGTGAGCATATTTCATATTTGGTACAACATTGCACAATTTTGGGAAACACTATAGCACGTACAGTTATTTAAATTTCAGGCACAAACGTAAGTAGCAGACTATTAAAATAGTGTTTTTAAAATATTGGGAGAACCAATACACTTTGTACATGAATGCTCCCTGTAATCATGTTTAAAAGTAATCGATAAATCTTAAAATTATGACTGCGATAGTACATAAAAATGTATCGCCCAGAAAAACTGCTCAAATTTATCAGCAGTGTACTGTGCCAGAAACATAAGCATAAATTTTACTAAAAGAATAACCTTGTAAAAAGAACCAAGAAAATCAATATCCTAAGTTTTTAAAATCTGACTTCAGCATGTACTGCAAGCTATAGCAGCCGAGTTGACAGCATTGTCAGAAGATGGCAACCAGCAGCATATGGTGAAAATCCGTTGTTCACCGGTTTTATCGACTGAAATTCGTCACTGGCAACACTGAACCGATGCTTATATGTGACGTCACTTTCACTGTTTGGGCCGTACAACTTCCGAGTGATTACAAAAAGTTTGATGGTGCGTAACGAATGGTGTGAAAGCCCCCGCTCAGCAGCACAAAAAAAAAGTGCAAGGTAATGTGTTCCTTAGCATTCCTGTCAGATTGGCAAGAATGCTTATTTGTGACGTCATGCGACTAAAGCGCGGTGAAATGTTGATTATGGCACGGCTATTTTCTCAATAACTACTTTGAATTTAGGGGTGAAAACTATTATGCCTGGAACAGCAACGTCTGGGTATTCAGATAATGTAGTTTACTTGGGTATCTTAATAAACATCAGGAGTCACCCTTTAAGGCACTTGACAAGATTGTATATATACAGCCATAGCAAACAGCAATTCTTACTTTTCATTAAAACATAATTATTCTTTTCACAATGGCCCCAAACCTATTCTCAGTGGTCATGTTGTGTGAGACCGGACAAAACAGATTGCCTGAATACCTCGCACATTCATGTTCCCTCCCATAAGAGAGGAATGTGAGATAGCACACGGTGCCGAGCTTCCAGCGGGACCTGGGCACATAAAGATATTAGGATCAATGTCTTGTATGTAATATATTTCCCTCCTGAAGCAGCATATCATGCAAAATGTCATTACCTTTCTTCACCCCCCCCCTTTTCAGTTAACACCGAATTGAAAAATTAAATGCGAGACTCACATGTCACATGCTCTGGCTCCATCCTCATTCGCTTTTTCAAGTGGCTCCAGGGGATGATCTGCCCGGAATGAGGCTAAAAATAAGGAAACAATAGTAAAAAATACAAACCTTCACATGCATTAAAAGATGCCTTGATCATAAATTACTCAGGCAGCAGGCGAGCTGGTGAGAATGCATCTTTTACAAACTGAGACACAGGAACACAACAAAATGGAACTGCGTCTGTTGTCACACTTTTTTATGTTTCCGAATCTGGGATTGAAAAAGATTAATTTCTGTTATGGCTTTCTACGAATGATATAATCTTCCATTCAATCCCCGCATCTGGCGAAGATCAAAAGCATAGATAACAAAAGAATTCAATGCATAGCAAAGCATCTCTTCTTTCCTTTCTTGAAGGGGCCCTGGAGTGATTTTCGAGATCACCTTTTTAAGCCGATAACTAAATTTACACACTCTAAGCGTTCTAACAAACCGAAAATTACAATCGTGTGTGCCCTATTTCCATGTTAAAAACATTCTCAAAGATCACCGGCAGGCGCTTTCCCTGGGAAATTTCCCAGAGTGAAGAGGTCGACGAAGGGCACTTGTCGGCCAATTGCAAGCGGTGGCATCGCCCGCGGTAAAAAAACAGTCTTATCAAAATGTGTGCATATCAGACTCTTTTTAAAACGAATTATAATAAAATCGTACAGAATCTGCAGGTATTGTAGGACTTTCATTGGCCCAGAGAATGTAGTTCGCAAGAAAAAAGAGTCGGCATGTTTTTATTAACTCGAGATGATAACGCGATTTCGTAATCTAGAACTTGTGTGTACTAACACCTTTTAAACAATGTAACATCAAAAATGATCTCCTTTAGAAACCACTTTAGTGCCGCTTTCAGTCTCATGTTCATGAATTCGAGAACAAGAGGTAGGTGTGTAAATGCCATCGAATGAAGTATAGAGCGAAATGTGAAATGCTTTTTACCTTGAGAGAGACGACCTGGAACCAAGACGACCTCGAACTGTAAATAACAACTTTGATTAATTTTGACCGATTATAATATTTTGCGAAATTATGCAATGCCTGAATGCCAGAGAACACTGTAGAAGTCTTAATTTTCCCCAGGACTTCATTTTCATTCATTTCGCAATAAGATAGGTCTCGTGAACAATTCAAGAACAAAGGTCCTTCTATTTTGCGAAAATTAGTACCTGGCAAGAATTCCAAAACTTCAGATTTAGCTGAAATCGCTAAATATATAGACCTCGCAAAAAAAAAAGTTGTTTACAGTATAACATGGTATTTACAGGGCGTTTAAAAATAAAGTTTAGACTCAAACTGCCCGCGAAAATCAGGGACTCGACGTATCAAGTAAAAGCTTATCTTGAATAGCCTTTTACTAATCGGATTTGCGCATTAAATGTTGTCTCAATTCCAAGCACAAAAAAAATAAGAAATACAAAAATGCCGTAAATGTGTAATTTTTTTTACTTTTTATACTTTTCGTACTTGAAGTAGACACTTGAATTATACTTGAAATTTTTTTATGTGTAAATGGGACTAGTGAAATATGTATTCGAGATAAGTTACAACCTGATAAGTTCAGTCGCCAATTTTTTTCGGGTCATTAATTGCAGCTTGTAACTTTATTTTGAGACACGCACAAATAAGCAGCTCAACGCAATTTGAAAATTACCTTGAATACGCATTTTACTAGTTCCATTTACACACCTTACCTCGAATACACATTTTACTACTCTCATTCACCCATTAAAATTTTTAGTCTCTACTTCAAGTAAGGAAAAAATAGAAAATACAAAACGGAACTGTTTAAAAGCATGGATCATTTTATCATTAATATTTTGTACTCGGAATTGCGGCTTAAAATTTCAGTGCGCAAATCCCACCAGTAAAGGACGTATTCGATGCAAGTTTCCACTTGATACGTCAAGTCCCTGATTTGTGCGGGCGATTTTAGAGTCGAAACTTTATTTAGAAACACCCTGTAGTTGTATTTTTCGAAACATAAAACATAATTTGTAGGTGGGGAATATTTAAATATTTAATGCAAATCAAACCCTTCACTTGCAATATCGGGTTATATTCAAAAATTGCTTAGAATTATGTTAGATAAATTGTCTTCTCTACTCTAGGCTAAGCTACAATTAACCTGCACTCCCAGAAAGATTTGTCTGCTCTAGAAGGATCACACGAGCTACGGTATTGTGATACAGACAAAAAAGTAGAGTATGTTCTAGCTCGTGCCGCGGCGTCCCGTCAGTAAATATTCAATTGTTCCTACCGCAGCTCGTCGGCATCAATTTTAGTCTTAATTATAGCACCGTAACACTATATTTAAGAAAGTGCAGTTAATATGTTAAGCATCTCTGAAGACAATGTTTTTCAAACTTTTCCGAAGAAGTAATCTCTAAAATACTGCCGACGTTTCGCATGCTCCAATCGTCTCATTATATATTTTCTGTTGGTCACAGGTGCATACGACTATTTGAATGTGGCTTAAAATTAGTTCACGGTGCAAATGCTGAGGAAATGTGTGATTTCAGAGGCAGGTTTGCTGGTGAAGTCTCCTCTACTGACCAAACTGTCTCCATGGCTATTTTGTGGAAACACTAATGATGGAGATGTAAAAATAGTGCACTGTTTCAAAATCATTCTTGAGACCTGTGCTCTCACGTGGCATTATCTGCACACAATCTTACTAGAACAGACCATGGAATGTGGAATTCTGGCCGCTGGCTGCTATTGAAGGTAAATTAAAACAAGTTATTAGCTGTACACTCTACCTACCATAATATCCCGAGCTATTGCTCATCACCAAGACATCGCCCACCCCACCTTATGGGCAAGGAACACATTTCTGATAAAACACAGAGATATTGTCCACCCCTACAAAAGCTGAGTTCTCCTCGATACTGAGATTCCAAGATTGGAGGAAGTGACACATAAAAGCGAAGGAGATTACAGAAAGCTTTCCTTCGTTCATCCTACACAATTATTGCGACCCCAAGGTGGGAGGACGCTAGTGCCAAAGAAAATTTAATGGATAACAGAATGATCTTTTGTGCACAAACAAAACTGTGGTTTCTTTTTATAACCCCCTCAAAAATAAATGGAACGACCAATATGTAAAAAATCATAGCTGGGCCGCTGCACAGATTCTCGTTGAAATGCGAAGCAGTTTGCAGCGTCTTGTAGCGTCTACGTAATTGATGTTTGTAATTACGTGACTTTGTGTCATGCAAGCACGTAAATTAGTCCTAAGGTTAGTGCTCATCTTACGTGATCATCACGCGACACAAAGTCGCTTAATCGTACGTGATCGCGGGACACGTCATCCAGGGATTCCTGGATGACATGAATTTGCTACACAAAAATTTGCTACACCCCGCCCAGATTTAGACTTCTGAATCTTACGTGGTCATCACGCGACACAAAGTCGCTTAATTATGCGTGATCGCGGTGATCACGCATAATTAAGCGACTTTGTGTCGCGTGATGACCACGTAAGATTCAGAAGTCTAAATCTGGGCGGGGTGTAGCAAATTTTTCTGGGGAGGTGTTGAGTTCCTAAAATGACCAAGCGTGTAAAAAACTTATGATGCCGGCATTTTTTTTCCCAGTGAATAAAAGTGAACAGCACCATAGCATGCCAAAACTTCCCGTAACTGCACGCTCTATAGATCTCAAAGCACACTTTGAAGGTTTGCCGCGCTGAAAACATCCCACTAGAACAAGAGTGACCCAAGGTATCAGATAACGCGCCGACCTCTGCCGGAAAAATCGGCGCCTGCACTCAACGGGCTTGCAGTTTCCTCAGAAGTGTATTTTAGAGAGCACGTTGTGAAATTTTAAGGCGGTCCGTTCTTTTGCAAAATTAGAATATTTCTGAAACTATAAAAACAAAATGACCGCATCTCCACGTGGTGAATGATGTTGATTGGAGCGAAGCTCTGGTGGTGCTGATGATACTGATTTTACTGTTCATAGGTAGTGCTGATGGTGCTGATTTTTTTGTTTCTCATAGGTAGTGCTGAGTACCGGGTTGCATTTCGACTTCATTATTACTGCTTTATGGTCGGTGAAATGCAGAGCCAGTGGTTCTTCTAGCGGATCGACTTGGATCCGCTAGAAGCCGTGGGAACGCATCTCCACCGCTTAAGTCAACGGTCCATGTCAGAAAGAAAATGTGTGGTATGGAACGTGGTTATATACGCATTTGAGCATTTGACCGCAGCGCCCTCTCGTCTATAAACGTTTAGCCAATGCATGCAAAGTTTAACGCGATTATACGCATTTGACCGCACCGTCTCCATGCTGCATGCAACGTTCATCCATGACAAACCCAGCTCTTGAGTTACTACACATCGCAGACCCTACTCGTCCGGAGTCGTGGCCGAGTGGTTAAGGCGATGGACTAGAAATCCATTGGGGTCTCCCCGCACAGGTTCGAACCCTGTCGACGACGCAAACATATTTTATTTTTATATGAGCACGGACGGACGGACGGACGGACAAGGAGCTTCGCCCCTAAAATGCTTTCGCCACGAACGTCCGAGTTTACCGCCGGCAAACGCTGTCGTCTGCATTGGATTACAGAGGAACGGAGGTGAGCCTCACGTTTCACAGGAATGATGATAAGCCTTGAAATTTCACAAGGTAAAATGCACCAATATAATAGTACGCCGCTGGTTACGTAAAGGCGGCCATTTTTCCGGTTGCTTTCCCATACCGTGTGTCACCCCAAAACACAACGCGCCCACGTAGATCTTTTTTTTTTTAATTTAGGACGGCTTCATGTCAGATTTATAAGTGTTTTGCTTACTTCTCGACTATGTGCGTGGAACGCGCCATGTTGTTCTGCCTGGCGCAAGCGCGTTTTTTAACTATTTCATTTAACTGCTCCCTCCGAAGATGAAGCCCCTGAAGCCACGGCGGGGGCGGGGATATGGATTTGTAGGTTGTTCCCTTTTTAACGAGCGAAAACTACATTATGGACAGCTTACGTATGCGTCCTAGCCATATACTGCTTTCATCAATGCCCAGGTCTTGTCCACTCGCAGGGTTTCTTTCTCCAGGTCTCCAGTCGATGATTTCTTCTCTCGATCACGTTCGCGGCGTTCACAGTGCACTGGTGCACACCGCCGTTGCTGCACCAACTCTGCCCGCACCAACAGCGTCGCTGACCATAGCGTTAACTCCTCTGGCAACCAGACCGCGGGTGTAATTGCCAGACCGAATACAAACGATTTTTTTTTACTCTCGTCGAGTTACAAGAAGTTAGGCGCGTAGCATATACAATAGACTATGCGGTAAGAAGTTATTAAGGGATATGTGCACCTACCGAAGACAAATGCGGGGAAATATTATTCAGGGATAATATTGGCTTAATCTCCTCATATCTTCATTAGGACTAGCGTGGTCGGTGGGCTAACCGATGTAAGAAAAAGAATGGCATAGATACCGATCGGGACATTGCCTAGTTTGTATAGTTGAAGTACGGATGTCGTGTGACGTGCTGTAATGCTTGTATCCTCGTGTATGTGTATGTGCAGTGTTATGGGATGTGTGTATGGTGTTTCTGTGACGTGAGTGATCATGTGGTCGTGCGACGGGCAGTCAACGCAGTTGTGATATTTTGTTCCAAATATTTAGCACTTTCTTTTTCCGACGCTACATGGGGGTCGTCACTTTCCAATATTAAAAGTTTGGCTGCTGCTGACCTATGACTATTAGAAGGTTGGAAATTTATCATCGAAGATTCTATTAATCCATCCGTCGCGTTGATCGCTTTGATGCCGTTGGTAGCCCTGTTATTGCGCTTGATTGTAACGAAAGGAGGTTAGGCGGCTTTCCCCGTGCGTGTTCTATGTGCTGAAAGCCGTTCTTTTCGTACAAACGTCCATGAGTGAATAACACACGTTTATGGCGCGTTCACACTGGGAGCGGATCCGCAAACGCGAAGCGGATCCGCGCGTTCTCAACCGCAAAGCGGCTGAGATCGAGCGGTTTGAGCGCGTTTTTGCCAACTGCTTCGGGATCGATTTCTCCCAACCGCTTTCACGAACCGCAAAGCGGCAACCAATCGGAACGCGACGCTGACGTGACGTCAGTGTCTTTCAAAACAAGATGGCACCTGTCGCTGGCGAGGCGTCTAAGGCGCTGTAGTCCTAGCGTTACAGGAGACAAATCAACGGAGAAACGCGATGTTCACGTCCGTCACTTGAATCCGCCACGAAAAGAATTGACTCGTAATCTTAACGGGCTTCGCACCGGTGATTTGGTTCGGGTAAGGGTTTGTTTATTATTCCGGGTCCCACAGCCCGAAGCTCGCTGCCTTGTTAGTCTCTGCCCGTAGAACGTCGGAACCCGCCCTGATCGATCGAAATGTCAGCTTTTGTACCCACTAAGATAGTCGCGTGAACTATTGAAAGCTTTGGACACCGTGCATGACCACCACGAAGGCCGACGGAGACGTCGTGAGCCTGATTGCTTAGCCAACGCAATTCCGCGGAGCGGGCAGGGTACCTGCGCTAGCTCGATCCCGTAACGAGTACTACTAACAAAAAAATAAAGGGAACATACTCAAAAAATAAAGAGTACATACCAGACAAATGCAGAGGTAATCCGTGCGGCGTTTATTTGAGCTTAATGTCAAACAGTAGACTCGATCGACGTTCGAGTGACGAGAAGAGAGTCCGCCACCAACGAAGCCACGACCGGATAGCACCGTACACATTCCCCGCACCACGGTCCACCCCACCGTTCACAACTTCGAAAATGATAAGAGCGAACAACGAGGAGGACACTGGCTTTCTTTCCCAAAAACAAGGTCAGCTATTCATGCGGGAAGGGTCCACTTTGAAGAAAAGGTCGGGGTTATCCTGTTCCGAGTCAGCAAGGCGCGCCTAGCTGGGCTTTGCTTGCGGGCGAAGTCGAAGGAAGCACAGGCGAGTTTTGCAGGTCCATGTCCCTTTTTTCGCTGCCTGAACTCGTGATATACGTGCGAACATCCCGCAGAAAAATGTTTCGGGTGCCAAAATAGCAAAATTTTGGCTTTGGATCGTGGTTTAAAGTGGATTTTGGATTGTAAAACAGGGTTGCCAAACGCAACTCTCAAAAGATCACGCGTTATCGCCGAGAAACCTTCAACCGCCTCTCGCCAACCGCCAACCGCCTCTGGGTGTGTCTGAACGGGGTCGCTCGCGAACCGCATTCGCAACCGCTTCGCGAACGCGGATCCGCTTTCAGTGTGAATGCGCCATTACAGAGGTGAGCACGGGCATTAGTTGATCGAGAGCCACACAGAGCGTCAGTGCGATACCTCCTAGCCGCTGTCGACAGGGGGTGTCGGAGCGATTCGTTATCGCTCACGGCAAATGGGCGTTGTGTTCAATAAAACCAGCATGCCAGTGTTTGTAAAATGATCGCTTCTTTATGAACTCTCCTGATGCGATGAAAATGCGACCGGCATTGAGCCGGCCCAGCGGGACTTCGGCGACGATCTCGGCTATTCAGCCTCCAACGCTTTTGGCCTTACTCATATTACGTGCGGTGTTGGCGCTTTGAGACAGATGTTTGGAATGTTATTTTTCTTCCACAGATGACACCAAACGAGCGTGCGAGCCGTAAGCTCTCGCTCCGGCGAGAAGACTTGTACAGCTCGCTAAGCCTTTTACTTGTATGGCTTGCCTGTCGCTTGCTGGCCGCCATATTGTTTTTAGGATGTTAGCAGTTACACCTTACACGAATAAAGGGGTTAGCCAGAGGACGAGCCATTTACGCGAATAAGGGTGTTAAAATTTTAAGTGTGCAGGAGCTTCCGATTGCGTCCAAAGCGCGCACCCGCACCCCAGCCGCTTATTTCGAGAGGCCAGACCAGCTAGGCGATAGGGCGCATAGCAACGGCGGCCACACAGGATTGACCGGTTGCAGTGAGCAACTGCGCGACGTAACACCTGGCAACCAAGGTGCAGTGGGGGACAGCGGGGCTAGGGCGTCTTTGGCCGCCGGAGGGGCGCCGCGAGGCGGCGTGTTCGAGTGGCCCAAGGTGTGCTGATATTTTGTAATGAGCCATCAGGAGAATCTTCCCGCGAAGCGGCGTGATTTGGGTGTGGGGGGGGGGGAAGGAGTTGTTAACACGCACCCCAGTGATGGACGGTGCACCGTCCCTCACTGCGCGGCGCCCAAACTGGCGAAGGGGGACGTGGGGACGTCCCCGGCGATCTTCGGTTGCTAGGTGTAACGTGACGGCGTCGCTCTCTATAACAAGCCAAGCTAGTGCGTCCTCCATTGCTATTTGTCCTCTCGAAGTATGTACTCCGCCGCCATCTGTCGGCGCTTGCAGAAGGTGTTTCCTAGACAGTTTCCACAGCCAGTGGGGCTGTGGCGCCATCCCGCCCTGGCCTGCCTTATAGACTTGAATCCAAGGCCCACGCCCGGCCCGCGCCCGGCCCGAGCCCTTCTGGATGTACCGTTAAGCTCGAGCACGGCCCGCGGGCCGGGCCGGCCCGTGACCTGCGGGCTGGCCCGTACCCGTGCAGGTGGAGGCCTCTACCAAGCGCTGGCTCCCTTCCCGCTCGGCGAACTTTTGTCTTCTTTCTCCATCTCTTGCGGTCGCCTACAGTCACTCGCAATACCGCTGCCTCAATATTTCCTCGCTGGCCGCCCACCCTCACGTGTTAGTGGCGTAATAGTGGGCGGCGGACAAGCGTCCGAGATATAATGTTCGATATCACGCGACCAGGCAGAGTGCGCGCCGTCGGCGCACGGAGCGTCTACGGCCCCCACGAAAGTGCCTCCGGATGCCTTTCTGGGCGGTGGCGTGCGCGCCGTACCGCGATCCCATCGTTCGATAACACCTTTGTCCGTCCAAGGCTGCGCAGCCTGGTAGAGGTGCTCAGCTTCAGATGACCCAGTCTATAGATCACAAAGCGCGCGGCCCTGCCCGTCTAGTCCGCTATGCGAACGACCCCAGCCAGCGGGAACCTCGTCCGGGCGTATGCATTACTCCGCGTTCGGACGGCGTAACAAGTACGCCCACCGTCGGCTGGAGTCCATTCCTCAGTGTCCCCAGCGGAGTTAATTACTCGACCTCAAGATCGGCCGACTCAAGGGGGCGCGATAAGTGGCCGGGGTAGCGCGCGGGGGCTCGGCTACCGCAGCTACGCTGTTTTTTCTTGTGGTTTTGGCGGGGAAAAGAACGCTAGGGACGCTCCAGCGATTCTCACTTTAGTAGGTACAGATGCTGTTCATAAGCTTTTATAGAGCAGTGCCTTCGCATGGTCTTGGACCTGCTTTCCACGTGTAGAATTTATAGCATCCCCAAGCTGAAATTTCGACCAAAGTCCACCGGAAAACAATGTTGCCTTCCCGTTTTCCCGTTCTGCGCTTAGAAAGAGGAGCGAAGCCGGAACTAAAAGCTCGTGCGTTGTTGTCTCGAACGACGCTGGTTTGACGCTATTATAGTACACCAGTCTGCGCGCACGGCAGGCATGCAGACCGTGTTCGGGCTGCCTTCAAGAAAGGAACTTGGCTGAATGGAAGACTGTCCAGACTGCGTCGCTTCGAAACTATCAGGCATCGCATTCTTAACCTATACATATACACTGTCACACTTCGCCTAGTAGAGTATACCTTCTATACAGAACAATGTTTTGTAAGCATCTAAATAGAAGGATTGGGCCTAGTGAGGAGACATGAGTTCCCTCTTATCCCATCCTCCTAGACAATTTTCTGAATAGAACGAATTTGAAATTACTGTCATGTAGTGTGGGAAAATACAGCAAAGGCAGCGAGGGTTTCCGCCACGCTCTGTGCGTCAGCGTCATCGATGCCGGCAGCCGGCATTAATGAGCACCTGCAGGAGTGTGATAAATAAACACTGCATTTTGGCAGAAAATGTTAACTCTATCATGTTTTTATTTTATTATGAAGTTTAGTTGCTTTTATTTGTAATCTATATCTTGTTGGCTATGCGGCCCATGACTGAGCGAAAGAACTCGTGCTGGGCGCCCTGCGCGCAACGGGCGCGCGAGCCACGCTCGGGCGGCCGGCAGTCGCTGGCAGGCCGCCCAAGGAAAAAGGGGTGTTTTGGTGCCCGCCTCGTTGGTCCTTCTTGCGAGTGAGCAGTACGAATCGAATCCTTCCTGCAATATGCTATATGTTTACAAAAAGTATGCTATTACGAGATGTGATTAGAAAAAACAAATGTGAAGCAGGCGGACGCAGTATTTCACGCCTTTTGAAACACCACTGCATTTTTGAAAATACGTCATTTCTAAACCTAACCTCAAGACGTTCTCTCTTCCCTTTTTCTTGCTAAACTTTAAACTATTTGTCATCGTATACAGCCCCCTTACTCAAGTTGACTTCAAACTCTTTACTTTGCAGCAAGTCGTGTTTGTTTGATAAAATATACCAGCAGCTTAAATTAGGTTTATTTGCAATTCTGTCTGCTTTACTTATAACGCTGACATTTGTAGGATAACCGTTTTCATCTGAGCGCGTTCTTTCAGTGCCGCCAACTTTTGCTGGAGAGAATTCGGTAGCGGATTACTTGTTAATGCAGGCGTATGTGGAAGATGTAGATGAGGAATGCAAGGTCCAGGCTCCACACAATGACTCTGATAATGCTGCCACAGGTGCAGCTGCCAGACCATAACAAGGACAGGAGAGCTGCGGCTGTTATGCGCAAGTGTACAAAATTATTTCCATTGACAAAGTGAAGCTCAAATTTGGGTGATTTACGCGCCAAAACAATGGAGGGTATCTGACAAACTTATTTTAATTAACAGTACCAGAATGACATCTGCGACGTTTTATCCGGTAGAGGAATTAAGAAAGTACTAATATTTCAGTAGCTCCAGAATGTTTTCTGATAACTTCGGCCGACTATGTCCAATGACTATTTTTCATTTTCGCGAAAACAATATATTTTGTTTGCTCAATGATCAATGCTCAATCCGAAAAACAAAATTTTGTTTGTGCGGAACGATTTTATAAGCACACTGTCAGTACGAAGCGCTTTCTGCGGAGAGCGCAAAAGTTAGCCTTCCGGGCACCTCCTTCAAGACAAATGCTTAGTCTACGGGTGGAAATATATTTCCTGACAAAATGCACACAGGGAGGATTGATACCAAGTATTTACCACAGAGTAACGAAATTGCTATACTCCGTTTCACCTTAGTATACAACGCTGTTAAAGCTACTGGAGCGAGCGCGAGGCTTCATCTATGGTTCCGTTTGCGCGAGAACGTGTGTACATGATCTTCGAGATAAAACCCATGCTCGCGCCAGCAGCCTCGACAGCGTTGCACAGTAAGTATGAAACAGAGTACAGTTTGCATAGAAAAATCCCGAACACGGCACATTGCGCAATAATAAATAATTTTCCTAATTTTTTGGCTAGGATTTTCGAACTTTGCCCGCGTTTTGCCCTGTACTTCGGTAATATGTGCGCTAAATATTGTAGTCCTGGTTAGCGTGACCAGTTTACGAGAAACGCATATATGGTTTCAGTTTAATAAATACGGATTATTTTGAAAATTCATTAAAAGAAGCCGTCTTCGATTTTCTTAAACTCTTTCCATTTTAGCTCAATAATATGTGCTAAAAGAATCTGCAAAAACATGCTGCATTATATTTGTGTCTCGTTACTGCGCATCACTGAGCAATGTGCCGTTTTTTGTGTTTTTTTGCAAACTAACGACGTTGTTATTTTTATGTAAATACTTGAAATCAATCTCCCCTTTCTGTATTTTGTCAGTAAATATTTTTGAGACCCACAGACGCAGCAGATGTTTTGGGAGGTTCCCGAAATGCAAACTTGCGCAATCTGCAGTAAGTGCTTCGGACTGATGGTGTGATTAAAGATGTTTTCCACGACGCGTTTTTATTTATTTCTTGCAAAATAAAAGGTTTGTGTTGTTCTGATGTGTAATGTGTCAAAAAAAATTTTCTTATCAAAATTAAAAATGGTTATTGAACATGGTAGACCGAACCTATATGAAAAAACCCTCCAGAACTTACAAATTTTGAAGAGTAAGCAAATTTATATAATCATTGAAGGCACAGTAACTTCCTGTATGCCTTCTGTTTTAGAATGCAGTATATGGATGCTACCAAAAACCGTGACATGTGCAAAGTAAAGTGTACCAGTGTACAATATTCCCAATTTACTGCTTTTGGAGCGCAAACAAAAAAGACAGGAATCAGCTGAATTTGATATCTTTGAACGCCGGGCGTAGGAGGACTTAGCAAGGGAGGACCGACGTACTGCCCTCGAAGGAAGGGAGATGGCCTGAAGAAGAGGCGAATGGCCTTTGAGGATATGAAGTATCGTGAAGATGCGCAAGACCGTGCAGAAGCACGCGAAGCACTCGCCGAGGAAAGGAGGGTGCAGGCAGTAGAGCGACAGCTCCAAGCAAAGGAGAGAAAAATGCACTTGGAGGAGAGACCGGCAGCAGCAGAAGAGTGGCGTTTGCTGGCTGCGCAGCAGGAACTGCAAATTCAGGTCCTGCTGAAACACAACCAAAACTATTTTTTTTTAGCCTTGTAAAATAGGGCGTTTTCTGTCTCTGACCAGTTCGCTGTACATGCATTGCATTCCTGGAGATGTCTCCATGCAAGGGCGACCACCATAAACACATGAAAAAAGTGTAATGGCGACTTCAATAGCAAGAAACAATCTGCGTTTGGTAGTCTGTTTCTTGAAATTTAAGTACCGTTTTAGGCAAACAGAATGGGGGCTAGACCACGATAATATGAAATAAACTTAAAAAAGATTGAAGGGGTGCACACTTTATTTTATTAACACTGCGACAAAAAGTTTATATGCCAATATAATTTACAACACGAAGGAAAACACATACAGCCACAGGTAATCGATAGCAACCACCAAAAATACTTCTGCATAAAAATCATTGTTATCAACAACACTTTGAACTAAACAACACCAGATGACCATAAGCAACCTATGTTTTAATATTCGCAACTTTCGCGACCTGTAGGTGGCGCACTGGTACCGAACGAAATGCCTGTCATCTCGATGATCGTCGTAGAACAGCAGCACAAGTCTGGGTCTGCGACACGTAAGTATTTATAGCTTTTGCTATATACGAGCAGTATTATAGAGCCTTATTTTTACAAGCCAGGAAGGCGTGGGCAAGCACCTTTATTGTGAAGCCCATCGTCCAGAAGCTAGAGAGCGCGATTTTCACACCGCGGTACCACCATTGCTGAAAGTGGCGAATATTAGTTGATGGTAAAAATATTAAGGCCCACTCTAGCTGCCATAAGCGTTTTCTTTATGCCTATACTAAAGATTTACTTTAATTATTGTGACACTTAAAAGTGCAAGCTAAAAATTCAAATTTTTCGCGAAATTCAAGGCCCATTAAAACAAGAATGGACGCAAAATCGAAAGATATAATTCCGCGAAGCTGTTCAGTTTGTACAGCGATAGCTGTTAGTGGGACACTTTGCGGTTTCTTGCCGTCGACCGTGCTCCATATCGACGCAGGCCAATTTCGGAACTCTGCCAAAACGTTCCATGGACCGCTGATAACAAGATAACAAGCAAAGCAAGATAACACGCATGGTCATGCATGGTAGCAAGATAACATGCATAGTCAGTAAAACAGTCCCCACCGGGCAATCTAGCAGTGCACTGGGGTAGGTTAATGCCCCTGAATCCTGAATAAAAAAAGATATCGACATCATCTCCCCCTCCTCTGACACGCACACCTTTTATATTTTGTTTTTTTACATCCGCGCGTCAACTGTAGCACCGGCTGGTTTGGCCCAAGATAGCAGACGGCCTTCCCAGACTTGAGTCAGAGCGCAGTCAAAGGCCGAAAAACACGCAAATACACACACACAGGCTAAAAGCGCACTGTCACGGTCTACCAGCCTCGAAGGATGTGCTCAAAGAAAGATGATGAAAGCCGTGACGTTGAACAGTCGGCGTTATTTGATTGGCAACATGAGGTCATGGCATGCACTGCACTCCGACAGCATAGGCATTCCATAGAGTAATATAGTAAACTTAAAGAGAGGACACGCCCATAGGGCCCAGCGGCCCACTTAGCCCGCCTGACAGCTACCGCTCCTAGCGGATGTTAGGAGACGTTACTCCGTTTCCGCGTCGGTTTCCGGTATAAAAAGTTTCGGTTTCGGATTGGACGTGCTTAGGTGTTCCCGGTGTAGGGAGTTTCGGTTTCGAATGGGGCGCGCTTAGGCATCGTCGTACCCCCCCCCCCCCTCCACATTCCTGTGCCCTCTAGATGCCCAGTCTCGGGTTAATTATATCCAGCAGCTCGCCTACTCTATATTTTTATTACTGTCCTTACAATAATACACTTGCTTTCTACTGTGAAACCTTTATTTTAGTTTTACAGCACCCACGGTGTCCATGGCGTCTGCCCTATTTGAAGCAACAAGAGCATTTGGTTCAAATCTCTTTATTTCCACCACATTCATGAACACATATGAACAAGCCAAAAAGATATGAGGCACATTATGTTCTGCAAGAAACTAATACTCTCATTATTACTATCAGATATAAAAGCGATATAAGGTATTCTTGCAAATAGAAAAATTTACATAATGATTTCTAACCGAACCGTACCAAACAGTTTCGGAAGTGAACAAAGTGAGCAATTACTTTTCCTATCACGACTGCTTACAGATGAAAAGCAAGTGTATCAATAAATAGAATGTGTTTATCATTACCAATCAGAACAGAACGCCACGCACACTACGTACAGCAAGAAACAAATTTGTGCGCAATTCAAAACACCAATTTACATAGCCTAAAACTTGCATCAGGCGAGACATGGCCGAACAATGAGCACGTCTTTCGGAATGTGAGAAGAATGAAATCTGAAATGCTGCAAAATGAATCTCAGGATCTAGAAAAGATGTTGTTTTTACAAGTGCAACATCTACGAGCAGGCACAAGAAAAACCGAAAGCCAGGATAACATTGCTTAACACAATATCCTTGATCATGAAAATCAAAACAAACAAAAAATCACAGGAAGGCATATGCTGCATGTGCCACGCTTTTTCATATAAAGCACACACCTAAATATCTGACTGGAGCTGTGCAAAATGCCCCAGATATGTGAATAAAGATATCAATAAATATTCGACACAAAGTTCACACATGCAAATGTAAAAGGCTGCTTCACGCGTCAAGATCTTGATCTTATACCGGGTGTTTCTTCTTGTGGCTACCGGTGCTGTTGAACAAGGTTTGCATCTTAGATATGGATATCAGTTCTAAAATAAATGGGCTTATCATGAGCACCAGTGGAAGGTGACGTTCTGTGGTCCTCCATGTCATAATCTTGTTGAGCACGAAAACGAAGCAGCATGTGGAGCAAACGCTCACACTAAACATGGACGTCAAAAGTCTACTTTGAATGTTGAAAGTCCGATCCTCTACTCTTGCCAAATTCGATATAAACAGGGGCTGTATATTGTATTTGGTGTGCATTACCACTGACTGATACACACCAAACATGCCATGTCAGAAGTCATACAGCACTGGCAGAACACTCGATTGGAGGACACAAATTGGCATGTGTTAATGCAGAGTGACCTCCGGCTGTAGTAACATTATTTCAACTAATTTGGGCTGTCATTGCCACTGAAAAGTAATGCTATGCATAGGGCTAAGATGTTACAAAGATAATGTACAAAACAATAAAATAGCTGGAAATACAACAGTTGTGTGGCAACTAAACAAAACTAAAGCCAATTTTACAATCGAGACTGTTCCAGGGAGCAGCATTAACATCATGCTGGCAGGTGGCACCGATAAAGTAGAGCTAGCATTGGTTACAACAAAAATGTAAAATTGGAACCTGTTACAATCGGCCAGCAAAGAAAAGTTATTGCCTTGTGTTGTTGCAGAGAGCCTACTTATTGCCGGTCGAACAGTAGGGACAGCAGTTTTGGTAAGTCTCGTCTGTCCAGGATCCATAAAGTCTTTTGTAGTGAAGTGTTCACTACAGATGCGTTAGCCCGCATTGAGCTGTGTGCGGTCTTTCCTATGAGCTCAGGGCGGTTAGCATACCGTACCCATGTCTTTGACCTGAAAAACTCATTGTACTTACTACATATGTTACATTCATTGAACGGGTGATATAAACTGCAAATGTGTGAGCCGTGCTCTTTTGCATATCGGAAGTTTTGAATGCCACCGCTAAGTGAAACCTTCGCGTTTCGCAAAGTTCACGGTCGTATATCCCCTCCGATAGTTTTTTTTTCTTTTTTACAGTGCAGTGCTATATGGGCAAACAAACAATGGTCATGAATTTGAAACCCACCCGGTCACGCAACATGAAAGAGATCGGTGTCTTTGTATTTATGCTAAAGTTATATCAAAGAAATTTTTGGCTGGTTGTCATTTCATCACTTTATGGGTGTCATATGCAAACTATTTGTGAAAGTTTGCTCTTGCTGAAAATATTCATTTTTTTTACCCTTTTGTTTTTGTTAAACGTGGTGTGCAACTCAGACAACACCATCTATCTAGCCCCGAAATATTTGGAAGTTTTCTTGACTTGCCATACGTACTGTAAAGAAGAATATTTTAAAAATGTATGTTGTCTTTGCAAATATCTTTCCTCAGCTATACTGAGTGTTTGCATCCCGAAAATGGTCTAAGTAAGGACTGAATAGAAATATATACGTACCTCGAATCACGTGGAATCCGAAAGAACTTAACACCTGGCTTTTTATTTGTCTTTCCATTGTTGGCGCACCAGAGCACGCAGCAGTAACTTCCGTAGGGCATCACCTGATTCAGCGGGGGAAAAGCGACGAAGAGCTTAAAGTCAATCATCTATTGGATCCAAGCTCAACGACACGTTCCTGCAGTTTATATCGAAGGCAGAAAACTATCGGCTGACGAAAAAATTAACGACAAGTGAATCCGACATGTCACAAGATGATATAGCTCGATCGGCGTCACAATACAGCAAAAACGTATCGCACGCGTGACGGATCAACACAAGTGTGTGAAAGAAGTGTCGTTTGTCGTGCCGTTTACGCTATCTTTGTGCTAACCAACGCAAAATATAAAGTTGCAAAGAACTTACCTTCTGTTCAAAGAAGTAGGACCTGACGACCTGACGCCAATTACGGCGCGAAAACGAAGAACTGGAGCTGCTCGGCTACATGAAGCACGAACTCAAGGTGAACGTTTCGAGAACGCGAGTGGTTATGCGTCCCCTCATTGCTTGCGAGGCGACCGAAGAGCGTTGAGGAAGCACGGTGATGAGAAGGGCAGACGGCACCCATGTCAACCATGCGGAGACGCCATCATAGACTATACCAAGCGTCATACATCACGTGATTGTGACGTAGTATTTGAAAACTATTTAATATTTTTAAATATGTTAAATATAACTAGGGTGTGACAATTTTAAAAAGAAATACTTTTAAAGAAAATAATGTAAAACACATTACTCAAAAAGCGCCGCCTGGCGGAGGGTAGTAGACGCACGTATCTGGGCCGCGAAACCGCGCTTGTGTCCTCTCTTTAAGTGTACTATATTACTCTATGGGCATTCCTTCTCCCTCCTCCTCTGAAGCGCACACCTTTTATGTTTTGTTTCTTTACACCCGCGCGTCGACGGTAGCGCTCCCTGGTTTGGCCCAAGACAGCAGGTGGCATTCTTCAAATGATGTCGCTACTTTTCCGTATAAAGGGGCTTTAGGGTTGGTGCCCTAGTAGCCCAGAATTTGCACAAGCAACAGTTCTCGGGAGATACGCTGATAAAACTGCCTTAGAATTTTACTATGAATTCTGTGTCAGAAAGAAAAGGAAAAGCAAGTGCGGTAGTGCCCCTTCAATGGGCCTGACAGATACAGGGTTTTATTTTTATAGGAATAGCCACAAAGTTGGTATTAATCGTGTGTAGTAAAATGGTTATTTGGGCTAGTTGGCACATGTTTAACTGAAAAAGTCCCTCAAAAATACGTGGACACGAGATAGAAGGGACAGGACCAAGCACTACTCACAACTGAACGTTTATTGGCAACACAATCACTATTTATACACGCAATCAGGCTGCTGATATAGAAAAGCAAACTTATTCTCAGTTAAGTGCACCGACGGTGCACTTACGTAGCTATTTTCGCCCTTCACTCTTATGCAGTAGGCCTCAAGTAATTCTCTTCCAGTTTTATGTCTAAATTTTCTACAATTTTCACATCTTCAAGATTTGACGCACATGAGCACGTATCGATGAATGGCGAGTTTGCCCGATTGAAAGTCAGAACACAGGCGACACTACGAGCCGGTGGGACCAATCAAGCAGCGTCAAAAGCCCAACGTCATGGTGTTCGTCAAGTGTCGTACGTGTTCTATGTCATCGCTGAACTAGTCATGTACAGGAAAGACCCAGGGACTTGCGATTTTCACGCTGTTTGATTGGTCCGATCAACTCGTAGCGTAGGCTGCGTCTGTACTTAGAGTGAAACGAACTATAGTACATGCCTCTGCATTTTCTTTTGTGTTGTTGACTCTTCACACAGGCTAGACAATTTAGACGGGGCAGAGAACACCACAGGCACATCAGAGTGTGCTGCAACTCTCTTCAGGATGTGGGAGAGCGTATGGACGTATGGGATTACCACCGGTCTTGTCTTTTCTCTCTTGGCGGCTGTTTCTTTTTAGTGTTTGTATTTTGAAAGGAGGGCTTAATGAAATTTTTTTTCCAAAAGGCGTTTTAGATGGACCGCCTTAAATTAGCGGGGAATCCCAAACGTCTCTTGGAAGAAGTTGCAGAAACCCTCGTTTCAAAATACAAACACGGAAAAGAAACAGCCGCCCAGAGAGAAAAAGCAAGACCGGTGGTAATCCCATACGTCCATCGACCCCTTTCGAAAGGGGTCTATGGACGTAGGCTGCTGTTGAATCCCTGCACAATGTCGGACTCAAACCGCAACGTCATGGCACACTTTATGCGTTTCGTTAGATTAGAAGGCAAAATTACACCAACAAAAAGGTGATGATTGCAGTGACGTTGCACTTTCGACGCTCTTTGATTGGCTTGTCGGCTCCTATTGTTAACCGTGCTCGTGCGTTAGCTGTCTATCGCCAATTGTTCCGCACTCGTGCAGCGCTTCCGCCTTCTAATAATCGGCACTTGATTTTCGAAAGAGGTCCATAGGCTGTCCCACAACCTCAAGAGAGTTGCAGCACACTTAGATGTGCCTGTGGTATTCTCTGCACGCGTCTAAATTGTCTAGCCTGTGCTCAAGACTCAACAACACATAAGAAAACACCGAGTTATGTACTATCGGGGAAAAATGAAATGCGAACAGAGGAGCGCGTGGCTTGCCGTACAGGCTGCGCCACCTGGAAGTGAGCCTAGGGGCGAGGTGCGTGGCCTACTCCAATGTGTTCACGCCCTTCGCTCGGCACTCCCCAAGCTTCGGCAGTGCGCCTCTCAGTGCGCTGAAAGCTGTCACCGCTATCTTTGTTTGCTCGGCGCGTGGGCCGAGCTTCTTCGCACCGCACGCGCTGAGCCAGCAAAAATAGCGGTGATAGCTTTCAGCGCACTGAGAAGCGCACTGCCGAAGCTTGGGGAGTGCCGAGCGAAGGGCGTGAACACATCGGAGTAGGCCACGCACCCTCGCCCCTAGGCTCACTTCCAGGTGGCGCAGCCTGTACGGCAAGCCACGCGCTCCTCTGTTCGCATTTCATTTTTCCCCGATAGTACGTACGTACTATAAGAAACACGCAGCGCAGTACGTTGATTGTGCAGCGTCAGTTGTTTGCGAAATACCCTTGACTTGGCGTAAAGTGTACGTTGGGCAAACGGGGGACGTGTAGAAATAAATGACAGGGCGTGTGAGCATGCCTTATATGTAGGGCTCCATGTTTTCGGATAAATTCGAAAACTCCGAAAAACACCCGCCGGTAAAATTTTTGGGAATTCGAATTTATCCGATAAACTCCAAATTGTTATGTGCCCATGCAACCCCCCCCCCCCCCCCCCCAGCAATTTGAGCAGCGCAGGATCAATGGTCCTGGGAAAATGACACCATAATTATATTTCAAGCCTCAGACCGTTGTCAAATCTTACGGCTTGTCTCGTCAAGGTTGGATCAGGGAAACTGGTCATCGTACCATTCGTGTCACGACAAAAGCCACTTTTTTGGTTTCCAGTTTGGGCCATGGGATTTGGGATTTAGAGAAAGGAGAGGGTATGTTTCTGGGGGTAACAGTGAAAGCTATGGACCATAGAGATTGTATAAAATAAGGAAGAGGGGCAGTTAAAACTTATTTATTACATCCTTAAACACTCCACCTCGCGCGGCCGCGGGATTGATTGATGGGATCACTACGAGCTTCCTTGCGGCTACCTCCGGCAGTTGATTGATTTTAAGGTATCGACGTTTATCGAAGCCACACTTCTGTGCGACTTTTGTCGTTTGACAAATTAGTATTGCCAATGACACCAACGCCAAATTCAACTGAAGAAATCTTATTATTTATTATTTTTAATAGAAAACACAGCGAAGTTAATCTCCGAATTTTGGAAAATTGGGGATTTACAAAAAATAAACTCCGATAAACACCAAATTTTTGCTAAAAAATAAACTCCGAAAAACACCCTCTGAATTTCACGGAAAATAAACTCCGAAAACACGGAGCCATACTTATATGTCAGAAGCTTCCCATCAGGCAATCTCGCCATTCATTCTGATAGGTGTCCCTGTGCACCTAATATTTAAAATAAGAAAATTGCAGGAAAATTAAAAAATAAAACTGGTAGATAATTATTTGATGCCTACTGCATAATATTGAAAGGCGATGATAACTGCGTAAGTACACCATCGGTGCTCTTGACCGAGGAAGAGTTTCCTTTTTTGAGTCGGGAGACTGATTGCCTGTTTAAATAGTGTGTTTGTTTCAATAAACCTTCAATTGAGAATGCACTTTGTCTTGTCTACTTCCTTGTCCCTGTTTATTCTACGCTTTTCTTTTAGCATGTGTGATTATTTGTACAGAAGTGACGTACGAGAACACGCTCCCCTCTTACGCCAGACAGCTGGAATGCTCTCCACTCAATACAGCCTCATGGGTTCCAAAATGCTATGGAAGTTTCGCCCTGTGTGTTACTTGGTTTAATACGAAACGCCTATGTGGACTCTATGGTGTACACTCGCACCTTTACTGTTCATCCAGCCCATCTGCTCCCAAATCACATTTTGGCAGCTCCGACGTCACACCTCGGCTGTCGCTGTTTCACTTTATGGGTTGCGTAAGTATTTCCAGTGTTTTTTATTTTTATTATTATCTTTCAAATACACTCAGTCCCACACCACTAGGTTCAGAGTTCCTGAGAATAAGGACCAAAAAGTTGCCATAGGAAATGGATGGGCCCTTCTCTTGTAATATTTTCTTAAAGGGGTGCATGAAACGATATCGGCTTGGCGCGTTCATAACCTTACAGAGGCGTACTGGTCCTAGTCTGGTCCAAGTATACTTGCACGGACCGCCATTGCATGATTCAGAAGCTTCTTGGTCGCGGTGAAATTGCGAGGATAAAAGTATACTATACCTTTCAATCTTTCCTTCGCATAGCTTGATAATGTAATTGTGGGATCGAAACCACCCGCCTCACGACAGTCGAGCGCGGCTCTTGGATTGGACACGAGAACTGCGTTAGCACTCAACTTCGGCTGGTAACAATGAATGCCTCGGCAGACAGTCCGGTAGTGGCTTGTGTCCAACCACTGCGGTGATGAGAATAGTCGAACTCTAACAATGCACAAAGCTCTGCACGCGTTTCCTACTTTGCAGACTCCAGCGCGTGGCTATGGTTAACATTGGGCCATGACTGGCACGTGACCAGGCCACGTGGCTGCTTGTTCTGGCACCGGTCAAAGGGATGAACGATGCTCATAATTATCGAATATATTTGCCAACTGTCATTACTTAGAAAAGAAAAAAAATTCAAGTTTCTTCGGTTATTAACGTTAGGGAGTGATTCTGAGTAGTGTTCAGCGAAAGTTAAAAAAATCGTTTCATGGCTCCTTTAAGAGAGACAGTAGAAAATCCCATGTATTTCCTATTGAAACCTTGTGGTCCTTACTCTCAGCAACTACTGAACTTACTGGCGTCAATGTGGTTGTATTCGAAAGATGATAAAGCATTTAACAGCTTCGCGGAAGTACATTCCTCGACTTTTTTTAAAATTCTTTTTAATTTTTTTACGGGGCCTCAAATACAGAAAAGGGTGTTTTTTTTAGCTTTCACTTTCAGTAGCTTTGGAAAGTGAATTAATTGATAAATCCAAAGTGTAGTGCCGCGTTGCAGTGTAAAATGTATTTGTGAGTATATGTCTGCACATACACCAATCTCACAGCCTGTTCCAATACGCCACCGCTGCCGCCATGCATCCTGCGAACTGTAGTTTTTCTGCACATGCAACAACAACGCTCGTTGTCTGTGCGAGCAGAGCACGAGGCAGCACGAGCTGTCTCGTGAACTGGTGCCTGTCTCCTATAACTACGGTTATGGCAGCGTCACGCATGTCTGGAACACTTAGTGAGATTGGTCTATTGGTTTCCTCGGTGCATTTTCGTCACGAAATTAATTGAGAAGTTTGCCCTTTGGTGATATCAAACATTCGTCTGCTAAACACCATTTTTGGCTTTACGCAGTGACACAATCTCGTGGTCGTGCTTGCTGAATTCCACGTGGCAGTGATCAATGAGTGCGTGCAGCACTGTATTATTCCGCCGCGAGAAATTCACCGCCTGCGGCGGTGTGGTTCACATATATCCAAGAGTCTATGAAGTGCATTTTCTCGACGTGACCTCTTCTGCTACCGGTTACATGCAGCACGAGCTCTAGGGTTTCTACTCTATCTCACAAACATTTGCACCACTGAAAAAGGTACGGGCGCGAGCGTGCGGCTACGGAAAGTGCCTTCTATGCGCAAATTCTTGTACAAACAAAAGCAAACATCAGATCTGGGCTTACGCGCCTGTGCCCGGCCTCGTAGATATTACTATGACTTTTTTTTCACTTTATGTGGGGGAGAAGTCGAAGCTATACTCCGTTTCACCTTATGTTGTACCGCAGCGAAGGCTAGGTGCGCGAGCACATAGCATTGGCAGCTGCCCTAAATGCACGAGAGCTTGTGTTGCGAGATGTGCCGTAGAGCAAGGAGCTCGCGCTTGTAGCCTTTCCTGCGGTACATCATAAGATGAAAGAGAGTATACATGTACAAGTATGAGTATGCTGCCCTGAACAACGCTTGCACTGTACGAGTGCGTGAGCTTGAAAGGCAGGCTCTTGTAGCTTCTGCTACGCTGGCTGATGTCACTGCGCTCCCTTTTTTATTTTGTCTTCTAGCGAAATTTGTTTACTGCAGGGAAGAACAAAAAATACTGTCGCGAGGTCAATATCGAAACAAAACCTTTATGCTGCGTGCAAGGACGCACTAGGGGGCCTTCATGTGCGCTTCGTTTAGGGTGATGACATCTGACCATTTTGTTCCGGACGCTTTTGTTACTTTCTTTTTTCGTTCCTGAGTGAGAGCAAACGCATCTCTCGGCACCAGCTCTTGGAGTTGACAGTGCTGCGGCGACATTTTGTTACCGGCGATATATTTTTTTGGAGAGGGCGTGCTGCAAGTATCGGATACTACAAAGAAAGTTATCACCCTAAGTAAATCGGTCATTAGGGCACCGTATGACGCACATTGAAGCAGTCTCAAAAGCCACACGCTGGTTGCTTTCCGGTCTCCCAATGGACATTCACTGGAGTAAAAACTGGGGCTTGGCGTTGCTCAAAACTTTTAACCCGATCAATTTCCATAATTTAATTGATTAATTAATCGATTCATTCTTTTCGTCCATTGCCACGGATGTTTAAATGTTAAAAAAGGACTGTTTAAAAAAGTCGAAATTTTTTGTTTATGAATATGTGATCAACGGCGCAATGTACGATTTAATATTGAAATCAACCTTGATGAGCAGTTTGGGAACAGTCAAAAAGCACCCACACTCAAAAAATAGTACTTCAGCCGCAGAGGCAAGAGGTTCGTTGATATTCTCATGCAATACCGAACTCCTTTAATTGTTCAGAATAGTCTCGGCTGCGCTAAGTGGACACTTGCACGGCGTTGAATTGGCTGGAACATGTATAACCTTCTTCACTTGTTTAGAGTTACATATATCCCGCACCTACACTTTACCTTAGGTCGAAATTTCACCTGAAGTTTGCCTTCATATATGTGTTCTCGTCCACGTCTGCGTAATAAAGGATTTGAATTTTTGCGTTCTTTTTGTTTGTTTGTTAAAATTTAACCGATTAACTAGTTAAAAAGCTTACTCGCGAATGGAGCATTAATTGAATATTCGGTAGGTTAATCGATCAAGTGCCCAGCCCTAGTAAAATCAACATGAAACAATTGACTGCCTGATTTTGGTTCTGTGCAAACACGAATAAACTACGCGATGTCTCATAGGAAGTGGGAAATAAGAGGGACTATGTGCCTACAATACTATCTATGATGCCCGATGCTAACATAACCAAGAATAAGTGGGCGACGCAATAAAGGAAGGTGTTTTTGTCACCCCCTGGTTCAGGGCTTGCGTAGCCAAAGCATGAGTTCGAATTAGGCAGATGCTCATATTGTACAATCCTTATTAACTCACGTTTCAGTGAGTAGGCAGAACCGAAGAGGCCGCAGTCTGCTTCTTGTTAAGGCCCAAACATACTAGCGTCGCGAAGGCTTGCCGCGCGCCGCTGGATGCCGCGGGCTGGCGGCCGAAACAAGTTTTCGCCCTCAGCGGATCGCCGCTGGGCACCGTCCAGGAAACCGCCCCGCGCGCGGTTGAGGCCTCGCCGTTTTTTGCTGCAGAAAGAAGCCAATGGGAGGTGACGTAGATAGTGACGTTGCGATGCCATGGTTCTCCCCCCCCCCCCCCCAATCCTCATTCACGGCGCTTTCTCTCTCTCAAGGCGCAAGCCGCTCCTCCGTCCGTCTTTTATGTTGCAAAGGAGGGTAGCGTAATTTCGTTTCGTCTGCAATATCTCCCCCAATGCCTTTCCCAACGGACTCCTGAGCGGTTTCTTGAAACTGCGCAACTTTTCTCCTTTCTGTACGACAAGACGCAGCCAGACCACAAATAGAGAAGGACGCTAAAAACAACCGATGGTAAATTATCGGATATAAATTCGGAATAATAGGTGAGTTTCTCCGTGGCACTTGTCACATGTCGCTGGCGTTGTGGCTGATGTCGTGTTCATTTGGTGACTCTCGAAAGTCGTCTTAAACTCTTGCGTGCAGCCGGGGCAGCAAAGCACTGACCTGCCCCTCGGTGTTTCGGTAGCACCAACTCGGCCGGACCCAAAACTTCAGCCTCCTTCCCTTCAGAGCGCGGCGAAGTCGCAAGATCAACAAGCAGGCTTGGATGTTCACATTCACGCTGATCACCAGGTCATCAACGGCACTCACCTTGTAGGTTTGAGTGCGGTTTCGGTGCTCATATATGCGAAAGATGAGAGCCGAAACGGAAGAATCTAATGAAGAGCAGACGACGAAAGAGCGGGAAATTCGGCGGGAGGCGCGCTCGCGATCTCAAAAACGCGAGAATCAGTGCTGTGACGTGACGCCCGCAAAACGAAGGCCAGAGTGGGCTCCTCGCGTTGGGACGCCGGACGGCGGTGCTGCCCACCCGCGTCGACCGGCGGCGCCGTTGCCGCTGGTGTGGTCAGGCCTTTAGAGTTATACTCAACTAACAAAAACTCACAGAAACCTTTGAGGGGAGCTCACTCGGTGAGCATGAGACTAAACAGAATTATTCGGGTTAACGTTTTTTTTTGTTTTTTTTGTAGCCTGAGCTACACTGGCCGAGGTTGAGCAGTTTCGCGTGGCTCGCATAATGAGCCGTGCTCAGTGCTGCGCAAGCGCGAGTACCAGTGACGTCACAAGGTGCACAGCTGGCGCGCCGGAGACGCCGGCGCCGCGCTCTCCGCTGCCGCCGCGCGCGCCTCGCCGGTCTGCGCATGCGCGAGGAGCAGTGACGTCACACGGCGCCCAGCTGGCGCGCCGGAGCCGGCGCCGCCGCGCGCTCGCCGCCACCGCGCGCGCCTCGTCGGTCTGCACATTCCAGAGGAGTGACGTCATAGCCGCGGCAGACGCACCGGCGCCGCCGCGTGCCCAGCTGTCCGCCTCCGTTGCGCAGTAGCCAAGACTGACGCTGCACCGGAGCCGCTTGATAGCGCCTCTCATTTTGTGTGCATAAGCTCACGCTACGTATATCCTGGCATAGCCAAGCTAAGCCACCGCAATATTTTTTTTCGGAAATGAGTCATGACGCATAGATTTCACACTCCAAGTGTTCTCTGGAACTAAGAGTTTTCGTTCAGTTGTAATAATAGAAATTGAATAATGTGTGGGATTATATTTACCAAGCAGTGCTGTAACGAGTTCAAGCCAAAATAGAAATAAAATATCTACTATTAGTTAACTCTACTCCACTTTACCTTGTGTTCAACTGCAGAGAACGCTACAAGCCATCCCAGCAAATCTATCTCTGTGAACGTAGCACGTGATACGATCCCCCTCGCCACTGCGCCCCTCACCAACGTCATATATCAGTCACATGGCCTTGTATGGACCTTTTTCGTGTACTCTCGTCCCGACCACCTAATAAACGTATCCGGTATGGGCGACGAAAATATAATAAAAATTTTCAACCTGTGAATAGTAAAAAAAAAATAGAGGAGAAGCAAAACGAGAATGTGTGACGGTTACGCTTATATCCTAAATGTATTCAGTTGGCGTGGAGACGGCAAAACAATGCTTTCGCCCATACTGGGAGTGACGACAGTTTAAGATGGCGGCGCCCTTGTGAAAAGGCTCTATAGACCTTTTCAAAGGGAGCTCTCTGGCCGCCGCCATTTTGTGACTGTCGCGACCCCTATCAGCGAATAATGCTTGCCATCCGCCTGAGCTGTGCAAACCCGGCCAGCGGGACACTCCAACTGCATTGTATTCGGAGTTCGCCGGCCTTTCTTGAAAGTTTTACTTTGTCTACCTATTCAGGATGCTTACCCTTTCTGTGTTATCCTCCTCTGCGAGAACCAGAGAATATCAGGCCTCGTAGTCTGCTCGGCCTTTGTGGGAAACGAAGGAAAAATGCGAACTTCGGCTGGCCCGCTAGGCGGGCCGTTCGAAGTCCCTCGAGGATTATCTCCGCTGAGATAATCTCCGGGAAGCCTCCGCTGTCTTGGCAAAAAAATAGCTGATCGTGTGTGGGGTAGCTGCCGGAACAGAGCAGACTCGTCCCTTCCTTTGCTTCTGTGCACTGCAAAACAACAAAAACACGCTCTCCTCAAAACGTGCCCTAAAAGAAGTCCGGATTCTATTCCACTGTCGTGAAGCGTCTGCCATCTACACTGTAGATTGATTATGCTGTGTTATTTGAGATCTTTCTCAAATAAACCCCGTTCGGATAACGCGGCACCGTGGGGTACGTACAACATCGTGTTCGATTTATGGGAGCAATTCAATTTCATGTTGTCCATGCTGTCCATGTCCATGTTGTCCATGCCCATGTTCGTGTTGTCCATGCCTTTCGGCAATCTTGTCTGGTCATATATACTTTCGACAGTTAAGACCCTAGTGGATTGACACGGCTGAGTGTATGGCGTCGATTAAAATCTTCATAAAATGAAAGACACATTTTAGTTGCATTTAGTTTTGTTCCATCGCGCACGAACTGACCAACAATAGCTTTCATTTGTTTGTTTTTGTTCTCAAAAATAGTGCAATGCTTTCTTAAAAGTCTCGAGAAATTCGATTCGCCATGAAACACAAAAGAAACAACAAAAGGCAGAAATTTAGGCGCCACCAGTGTCCGGAATCGCCCCAACGCAGGCTGCCACAACCCACTGACGAGAAAGCCCACAGCCCAGCGCAGTCGGGCAACACTGACGTACACTCTCAACACCAGGGAGGCGCGCTGTAAATCTCTTCGTTCGAGACTGCCGCTGGAAAGGTCCGTTGGCTTTGATGGCTGGTAGCATCCGCTGCGGCGGACATAGGCTGGTATGTAGTAGAAAACACGTTCACACAATCATTTAATAAGTAAGGTTTATTTCATTAAAATCAGATTTGCTTTAAATCAGATTGGTTTGAAATCAGAAATATATGTTTTGAATCAGATTATCTACAAAATAATATATTCTGATACAGTTTTTTTTTTAACATGGAAGATTGATTGTTTAATGAATCAATGAAGACAGTGCGGAACAAAATATTCAGGGTAAATGTAGTTATGTCGCAAAGTATATGCATTTCAATTAGGAACTTTGTGTTCTTTGTAAAAATGCCGCCATACATCTTCTTGGAACAGAGTAATCTTGATTAAGTTACTATGTGAAAACCCTACTTTTTCAATCAAATAAATTAATCAAAGTTTATTGAGACAAGCACCGAGGAACAGAGTTGTCAGGTGTGGGCCGTCACAAAGGGCATTGCCATGCCCGACAAAGCAAGAGCCCCCTCATGGCCAGACCATCCAGCATGCCCAGACAAAATGAATGTCTGACACAGGACGGAAAACTACTTGATCAGGACAAATGAAGCAAAAAACCAATGTACGCAATAAAAAAACACTGCATAAAAAGAAACAACCAAAGCAAATAAGTCGAGATTGTCCCCAACCACCTGACAAAAAGGACGCACATTAATTTGTTTAAGCTTGCACAAACAGGGAAACAATGGGGCCACACGCAACAACATAGCAATGAAAAATGACATCAGCAAGATGCAAATCAACCAAACAGCTCTAAAGCAAAAAAAAAAACTTTTTTTTCTAGGCTTGCAGATAAACGTTGCACGAAGGGCACAGCACCTGAGCACACAAAGAAAAAGCTTTTTACTTTTCAAGTGGCAATAGGTACACATATGTTTTTTTCTTTAAAGCTTGCAGAGACATACCTCCCTGAATAATGGCAATGACATCACAGTGGTCATTTAAAAGTCCGGGTATTTGATAATGTAATTTCTGCACGACATAGTTTGTGCCTATATATTGCTTTGCGTAGCTCGTGTGCCGAAAATTATACGGGTCATCTTTCAAGGGTACTTATTTAAAAAGGCAGTTGGCTTTAATTTGATTTGATTTGAAATGAATACAGACAACTTCTTTCTTATAACATTTTGAATAGTGAATATTCAGTGTATTCTGAAGAGCGGAGCAGACAGACTCCGGTACGGGGCATTCTCGACTAAGCGCAAGGCCTTTTTTTTCTGGAGTATGTGTAGGCTTTCTATATTTGTTTTTGTTGTGGTACCCCATACAAGAAGACAGTAGTGGAGACGTGAATAAACTAAGGTAAAATGTAGCTGTTTTTTACCCAGCGAGGCAGTACATATCTAAGTTATAGATCATCCCGATATATCGTGAGATGTCCGTTCTTACTCTTTGCACATGGAACGACCGATTTAGAGCTTCATGAAACAGAACACCTGGGAACGTATGTGATATAGACAAACTCATGTTTGATGATGATGATGATGATGGTTTGCGGCTCTTCCCTTTTGAATCGGGCGGTCCCGTAGAGTTTGGGACCTAGCCAGTGGGGATTTGGTTATCCCCGTTGGTGAACTAGCATCCACCAGTTCTCTAATCTTCGCTTCGTGGCTTCCACCCGCTCACGCCACCCTCCGTTGGTTATAGGTGTAGCTTCGGCGTTCTTGTTGCCGATAGTCCCACCCGCAGAGTCTGCCACTGAGCTGGAAGCAGACCCAAAGCCGAGTGCCTCTGCTAGTGCGAGCTCCCGGGTTGCCTGTCCACACTCCGCTGGTTGAACTGGTTGCAGACCGGTGCACGACAGCACAAGGTGTTCAATTGTCTCATCCGCCTGTCCACACACACGGCATGCTGCAGATTCCACCGTCTGGTCGAAGCGACGGCGATACACCTGCGTTCGCAGCCCTCCTGCGCGTGACTCAAAGAGGAGCCGGCTGCCCAGGCTGTTGTCGTATAGTCTAGTCTCTGCCGCAATTTCGTGCTTATATCGATGGTACATATATAGCGTCGACTTGGACTTCGCCGTTTCTGCCCACCGAGCTGCCTCCTCCTCTCTCACCCTGTTTCGTATCTCCACTTCCCACTTCCTGTCTGATGTAATAGTTACAGGGGTTGAAAAGAAGCCGTATTTCTTCTCTAACTGATACAGCCGCTTCCTCCAGCCAGTCTGCACTCCTGTGAGATACGTGTAGACGAAGAGTCTCTTGGCCCACCGGGCGCGGTCCATGAGACGGAGACGGCTGTCGTAGGTTATCTTACTGGTCGCCTCCCTGGCCTCAAACGACGACCACCCAAGATCTCCCTGGACTGCTTCGATGGCCACCATTCCGTGACAACCCAGAGCCTGCCTCCCGACCTCTCGTTGACGACGTTCCATGACTTCCCGCACTGTGCCAGGGACACAAAGAACCGCGTTGGCGAAGGTTAGTCCAGGCACCACAACCGCCTTCCAGAGTTCGCGAGTCACCAGAAAACGATTGCAACTCCAAAGATTACGTTTTCGGAGTACATTCGTACCTCGCACGGCCGCCTGTCGGAGGTGAGCATAATGATCGGACAAGTACTCCGGCTTGTTGGTCAGTACAACTCCCAGGTATTTGTACGCCTCCTGTACCTGTGCTTGCTCGCCGTTCAGCACCAGACTGTTTAATTTAGCCTCCTCGGATCCGGCTAATTGAAGGACTGCCGACTTTTTGGCGTTGAACCGAAGGCCCAACGTAACCGCCTCCGTCTCACATATACATATTAGACGCTGCAGGTCCTCCACCGTTTCCGCCGTCAATACAATATCGTCCGCATAGGTGAGGCCCGGCAGCATCCACTTCACCTCTGCACCTCCTTCCATGTGTGTCAGTGAAAAACCCACCTCCGACTGGATCAGGCGTTCCTCCAACCCTGACACATACAGAATATAAAGAAGCGGGGAGAGTGGGCATCCCTGTCGGAGACCCCTCGTCACTGTGACTTGCTCTGAGTCGACCCCCTTCAGTTGCGTCATTACTGTATTGCGTGAGTATAGGCGCCGTATGACAGCTAGCCACCGAAGAGGAAGGTGGAGCTCCTCCAAACGTCGCACGAGTTGCGCATGCGGCACGCTATCATATGCTTTTGCCACATCTAGAAAGCAGCACAGCAGTCTTCTTCCCTGTTTTCGGGCAATTTCAATACACTGCGTGAGGGTGAACAGGTTGTCTTCCAACCTTCGACCCCTCCGAAATCCGCCCTGAAGTTCGGTGAGCAGTTTGTTCTCTTCTGCCCATGCTGCCATATGTTCCTTGATAATGTGGGCGAAGGTCCGGTATACCGTAGAGGTCACGGTCAGGGGCCGATAATCCTTGAGGAACTGCTTGTCGCCCCCTCTCTTCGGGATCAGAACCACGCGGCCGACCCTCCAGTCTTGGGGCACAGGTTCCTCTCCCCTTAAGATTGCTCCAAAGATATCCGCCAGCTGCTCCACTGCATCTTTTCCCAAGGACTTGAGAACGCTCGACGGGACCCCGTCCAATCCCTGGGAGGTAGACCCTTTCAAGCGTGCCAGTGCACGCACAACCATCACTCGGCCGATGTCACCCTCTTGGTTGGAGTCCGATTGATCCGGGGCAAGTCGGCCTTCTTGTGGTGTGGACACCTCCTCAGGAGCAAATGTCTCCGTCAGGTACTTGGTGAGGTGGGTTCCAAGGTCTTTTGGCGGATGTTTACAAACAAACCGGAGCGCCCCCAGCGGACGCCACCGGCGCCGCGCATGCGCGATGGTGTATGTGCAGAAGCTCGCCGTCGCCCACAACAAACCATTGGAATGTGATGTCGGCGTCGGCGTGAGTCCCCGTGTTCTTTTTCACGTTGGAATTGATGATTCTACGTCTCACTGGCAATTTCTGACTAATTTAGTCGCCTCAGCGAAATTATCGAGGCTCATTACGCCACCAAACTTCGCGTGAAGAATGTGACAGCGGCGATTCATTCCGCGTGGACGCCGAAGAATGAACGCCAAAGATTGATTCGCACGTATTTTCAGTCATAACGTCGCTCGGGCTGCACAAGCGTAAACCGTAGCTGAGATGGTCGACGTCGATACTGAAAATCGAAAGCAGAATCGGACCAAGTGAATCAGGCATAACAAGTCGGTGATGGCCACTGGAAACAATTATCAACATCTCCTTGTATCTACTGTTTACATCGAGCCGACTTACCCCCGCCCCCCTCCCCCCCCCAAAAAAACAACAACAACAACAACAACAAACAAACACCTTATTTCAAACTTAAGTATTTTAAGACCTGCACTAACTTTTTATCTTAATCACCGGGTAAACGTTTGGTGTACGGGCCGCTATCATTTGAAAAAGCAGATGACAACAAGCAGACATGTTTGAAAGAGCAGACGACAGTTCGAACGATCAGGCGGCCGTTTTAACTTGAAGACGCACTGAACTTATTCCGCAGGTAATTCGTACAACTTTGCTACTTTCTCGCGTTCATGTTGGGACAAAATAAATAAATCTTACGACCACAAGTATCCGTGAATTGAACCCAAAGCGCTTCCCGCACACGCAATCGTGGACCGATGGCGTCTGGTTTTCCTTTTTCAGGGCCCCTATCCACGCTTCCTGACGAACCAAGCAGGAAGAAAACATATGAAAACTGACATTCAAGCCTTTCCCGGCACTTTTGGTACAACCGCAGTCGCGGCGTTTCGAAGACGAGAAGGCAGGTTTTAGTTCGGTTTCTTCCAAAACAACAAAGGAATGACCGTCCCGCATGGCGACTTCCGTGACATCAACCGGATGTGCTCCCGAAGCGCCACCATCGCGCCGTGATGTAACAGAGCTGAGTTCATGTATAAAACATGCAATGATTTCGCTTTCAATATTGATTTTGAATTTCCTGCTGAATACATTTATTCTGTGGTCGAAATAGAATATACCCAGTTTTTTCCGTGTTTATTTGAGGATGGTTCAAGCCATGTGTTGGTTTCGCCGTCAAATACTTCTAAACTTGTTCCAGAAAAAAAAAAAAAAGTTTATCTCATCAGCATATAAAATTTTATCGTGTGTTCGAAGTCCTTTGATAATGTAATTTTCGTAAATTAAGAATAAAAGAGGGCCGAGAGCAGGCCTTCGCTGGACACCGTATTTTATTTGACCCATATTTGACTTTGCGTGTTTAATGTTTCTATATTGTAAATGATTTGTTTAATGGCTTTTTATTAAACTAACTGAAATTCCCCCAATTCCATATAAAAACAATTTTCCGAAAATAATCTTATGCTGGATTGAATCGAAACCTTTTTTGAAATCAAGAAACACTCCACTGTATATAACTTTTGCTCGAAATTGTCAATTATTTTCTTGTTTATGTTTAGCAGCGTCAATTCAGACAGGTTTTGTCCCAGAAAGCCGTACCGTTGCTCCGCTATAAGATTATTTTGTACAAAGAAATCCATTAGTCGCGCATGAGTTTGGAAAAAAATGGGAAGAACCCAGATTGGTCTGTAGTTGCTTAGGTCATTTTTTTCACCTCCTTTCTGAATCAGCGACAGGCTTGCTATCTTTAATTTATCGGAAAATATGCCGGTACTCAGAACTAGATTACATATATGTGACATTGGTCCACTAATTAGGTGAGGAACTTATTTATAGGCTGGGCTTTTATATCATCTTAACCGCAAGCACTGTTATTCTTAATTTGTGTATTAGGTTGTATTTCGGTAGGATTCCGTGTTTTCTGAGTTTATTTCTGGTGAAATTCGCAGGAGTGTTTTTATGAGTTTATTTTTCGCTGGGGATTCGCGAATTATCGGAGTTTGATTTTGCTAGATTCCCAATTCTTTGAAATTTAAAATTTATTTTACTGCGTAAATTAAAAAAAAAAATTTCAAAAACAAAATAAATAAGGTTTGGATACCATCACCCGTTGTCCCGAAGGAACCTCAATGTGCTAAAAAGGCAAACCCCTTTGTGAGAAGTTCTAGATTTCAAAGGAAACTGAAATGGAATTTCCTCGGAGCAACTGACCTTGTGCTTTTATAAAGTTTAGTTGTAAAACTCCGTCGTTTTAGCTGTTTATTTTATTACTGTGACCTCGGAATTTGGAGCTTTTCAGATAAATTCGAATGGACAAAAAATTTACCGGCGAGATTTTTTTTTTTTTTTTTTCAAATTTATCCAAAAACACGGAACCCTATATATCGGTAATACATCAGCAAATCTTAACATGAGCCAAAATTCTTCCCACCATTTTTTCATGTCTTTGCTTGAGAGCTTTCAGCCGACGTGTTTTCTGTCCGCTTCCGGTAAATTGCGCAACTATATGCTCAGACAGAATGTGAGCAGACCTTTGGCCGCTACAGAAGTTCAAAGCAGCGATAGAAAGTCTTCAAGAATTTACAACTGTAGCCTTTCAGCCCAAACACAAATTGCAAATCGCCTCTCAGCAATGTTTCTCTTTTTCTTTTTTTACCGTTTACGGGCAAGCCGCATGGTCTGATAAAGCGGGCGGGGCGATTATGTAAGACAAAACGGCTCCAGTGAAGTAAGATCAAGCTGGCGTATATACTATATGACTCGGTCTGTCTTTTTCAGAGCTTCGGTCTCTGTCCCTGCCGGTCTGGATTGGCGCGTATGTGCATGAACGCACAATTTTCTTGTTTTCCTTTCTTTCGTGTTCTGCATTGCTTGCAATGGGACGCAAAGTGACTGAGAAACAAAGCGGAACCCCGAAACACCGTTGGACGCTTATAGCCACGTCCCACTAGAGCGACAGACAGCAACAAACGACAGCGACACACGACAACGAGCGACAGACGACAGCGACAGACAGCCTGTTTGTCGGAGTCCGCCGCCCCACCTGGCAAACACGACGCAGAACTCGCGGACAAGGAAACTTGTTTCCTATCTGGGACTGGAGTTGTCAACAAAACATTTCAAAATACACTGACAAACTGAGTCGGACGACTCGGTTTTCGTGTTTTGCTCTTTGGCCATAAAACGCGCCGACAAACACGGCGGAAGTGGAGACGATTCCTTTATTTCTTGATTAAAGCTTTTACTTGTCTTCATTTGCCGTTGGCGACTTTCCGCAAACAGTCGTGACAATCGACACCAAACTTTTTCCGAACTACTAGGTGATATCAAGGAGCGGCCAGGCTCTTTAGATCGCCCGCAAAATTCGGTTTCTCAACCTATCGCGTTCCGATTTTGTACAGCGTTGGCCACAGGTGGTGCATTTTTTCTATAAGATTCGCAAAGAGCGAGCTTACCTGAGGAAAAAGTAAAAAAAGAAAGAGGCTTAACTCCTATTGAAACGCAGCGAAGCCACCGGTTTTCAAACCATTGGGCGCCCTATGGTTTGAGGACCGGTGGCTTCGCTGCGTTTCCATAGAGCTAAGTCTTTTTCTTTTTTACTTTTTTTCTCAGGTAAGCTCGCTCTTTGCGAATTTTATAGAAAAAATGCACCACCTAGTGTCAACGCTCTGCAAAATCGGAACGCGATAGGTTAAGAGATCGAATTTAGCGGTCGATTCAATGAGCCTGGCCGCTCTTGAATCACCCTATAGATATAGAATACCCGAATCGTTCCTTTTTTGGGTCGTTCCAACAATTCTAAGTGAGCGCAACGGAATTTCACGCGGATTTTAAGGGTGTTTATAACTTCATGTCCGAATGATCGAGGGCAGGCGTTTTTTTTGGTGGACAATACGGCATCCCGATTATCACAGAACGTGATGACAAGTCTCTCGTCTGCCGGAATGGCTTGCCGCGGAACGTTGTGTCCTACTTCGTGGTGAGTGATCTTACTTTGACAAGGCCAAGATTCCGAGACATTCGGGCTAGTTTCAAAACTTGCCACCACGCGGCGCTCAAAGACCGACCTGCAGAATATTTTTCAACCAGGAAAAAAGCTCGCCACACTTCCCATTTCCTCCTCTCCCACTCTTGACTTGACGGCGGGGGACTCCTTTTGTTGCTGCATCTCGGGACCGGATAAGCCAAGATAAGCGCATAATGGGCGATTTGCGGAGGGAGGCAGAGCGACCCCTTTCCTCTGGCGATACCAGAGAAGCGCCCTTTTCAGAGCCTAGCCTCTCGGTCTTATCGGAGTGTGTTTTTCGGAGTTATTTTTTACGAAGATTCGGAGTTCATATTTGTTTGATTCCGAATTCTCGAAATTCGGAGTTTAATTTCGCAGTGTGTCCTATTAATAACAACTAAATAAAGAATAACCGGATGTAAACGTATGCCAGTTAAAAAATAAAACGCGCTTGTATCAATTAAAATTTCTTAAGTTGAATTTGGTGTTGGTGCCATTGGCAATGCTATTTTGTCCCACGACAAAAGTGGCACGCAAGTGTTGCTTCGATAAACGTCAATACCTTAAAATCAATAAACTCCCGGAGGTAGTCAATAGGAAGGCTCGTAGTCATCCCATCCTCTTTCATCAATCCAGCCCGCGGCCGAGCGAGGTAGAGTGGTTAACGACGTAATAAAGAAATTTCAAGTGCCCCCTTCCCTATTTTATACGATCTGTATGGTTCATAGCTTTCACTGTTACAAAAACATACCCTCTCCGTTCTGTAAATCACAAATCGCATGGCCCATACTGGAAACCAAAAGAGTGGCTTTTGTCGTGACCCGAATGAACAATGACCTGTTGCCCTGAATCAACCTTGACGAGACAAGTGGTAAGACCCCTTTGGACAACGGTCCGAGATTTGAAAGATAGTTTTGGTGGCATTTTCCCAGGAACATTGACACTGTGTTAATAAAATGGCAAAAAAACAAAAGATAACTTTTTTCGCGTGAAAAAAAGGGGGGGGGGGGCATTGGCACATAAACATTCGGAGTTTATCGGATAAATCAGAATTGACCAATATTTTACCACCGGGTGTTTTTCAAAATTTTTCGGATTTATCCGAAAACACGGAATTTAAGAAGGTAGGGCGAGGGTAAGACGGGCCGGAGAGGAGGAAGCAGACGGAACGCTGAAGAAGAGAGGAGAAACCTCCCTTCTCTCTTTAGCGTTCTGTCTGCTCTCCTCCCCGGTCCGTATTACCCTCGCCCTACATTCTTGAGTTGCAACGGACTTTAGGCTACTCGGCTACTCCGAGCATTCGATTGCTTCTGCCGTCCATGTACAGTGACCCAAGCCCATGTGAGGATGGGCATAGGCCAAGAGCCATCGTCCAGGAACCCTGAAGTTCGAAGGAACTACTACAGAATGTATTAGGCTTCCCTATAGCAATCTGATCATTCTGCGAGACCCTAGGTCAGGGGTGCACAACATACGGCCCGCGGCCCAGCTGAGCGCAGAAACCGCTCACCGTGTCATTCAATGCACTGCGGTCGTTGACTTGGCAGAAAGCATTCGAACCCGTTGACCCACTTTTCTCAGAGTCCTCTTTTCCGGGGGAAACTCCGCGTCCTCAGTTCAAATATTCCCATCTCCACTAGACCCACAGAAAACAACAATACAAAAGCCTGTACAGCCATCCAGTGCGTTGTTATGACCCCTAACAGCGTCCCTCCCCTATCCTTGTTCCAGTTCTTCTTCATCCCGTTTCCTCCTCCCTCTCTCCACGGAGGCTACAGCCCTCTCCCCTCCTCTTGGGACATGATCAGTGACAGCTTGTTGCAGATAGAGAGAAGCTAGTCGTGTCACGCTTGGAATATGAGTGCACTTCCAAAGAAGAGAAAAATCGCCCAGGAGGGCCGGAAATTCAACCAGGAGTGGACATGGAGGTACTATCGTGAGCAATATGAGAGGGAACAGGGGAGCGCGTGCCAAATAGCCTCGAACCCTACCCGTGGCGATACGCTGCGGCAGCTCTTGGAAAGAAGGTGGAGAGAGCGGTGCGCTTTCGTCTGCTAACGACACCCCCGCCATGCTGGCTATCCTCTCGCGCGGCACCTGATAACGATGAACATTGCGAGGCGCTTTTATACGTCGTATCATTGATAGCTTTGCGAACATGAAAAAGAGAAGCTCAAGGCAACGAGATGAAAACAGTTTTATTGACGCCTGCCTTTATAAAAGAAAGACAACAAAATTAATACACAAGCAGTGTGGTATCAACACGTTATCGCCGTTAGTAGTCGGCGATGAACTATACCGCGTGAAAAGTAAGTTGCCAGTGGCGGGGGTTCCGGCAGCAGATGGAGCGCGCACCGCTCTCTCCACTTTCTTTCGCAAGAGCTGCCGTAGCGTATCGCCACGGGTAGGGTTCGAGGCTATTTGGCACGCGCTCCGCTGTTCCCTCTCATATTGCTCACGATAGTACTTTCTCACTGAGAACGCATCGAAGTGCTTATGTCTTGTGTGTCGAGAATCTCTCGCGGCTCCTAAAGAATACAACGTTCGACGCCACTACGAGACCAAACATGCCCGCGACTTCAGCGCTCTTTCGGATTCGGAGAGAAAACAAAGTCCGAGGACTTAAAACGGAATTTGCTTGCTGAGCAAAGCATTTTTACGAAAGCAAAGAACACATCTGAAGCAGCCACGCGGGCGTCTTTTCAGATATCTCGACAGATCGCTCGTTCAGGTCGTTCGTTTACTGATGGCGACTTCATCAAGGAATGTCTTATGATTGCTTCTGAGGAGATGTGCCCGGACAAGAAGTTGGTTTTCCAAAACCTGAGCCTATCAAGAATGACAGTACAACGACGTGTGCATGACATTGCCGACGACCTATCAAAACAGCTGGAGAGGAGTTGCAGTCATTTTGTCTACTACTCTCTTGCTTTGGATGAGAGCACAGACATCAAAGACACAGCACAGCTGCTTGTTTTCATCCGTGGTGTGAACGAAAACTTCGAAGTGACTCAGGAGCTGGCAGAGCTTTGCTCAATGCACGGACGGACTACGGGAGAAGAGATCAGCAAGGAGGTCAAAGACGTCATCGAGAAGCTCAAGCTATCATGGGAAAAACTCGCAGGTGTCTGCACCGATGGAGCCCCAGCCATGATGGGAAAGAGAAACGGAGCCGTTGCCTTACTTCAAGCGTTCAGTGGTGTAGAACTGAAGCAATATCACTGTGTGCTTCACCAGGAAGCACTCTGTGCCAAAGTGATGAAGTTTGACCATGTGATGAAGGTCGTGACTTCGGTTGTCAACTTTATACGTGCTCGGGGATTGAAGCACAGGAAATTTCAAGAGTACCTGAAAGAAATGGAGAGTGAGCACATGGACATCCCGTATCACACTGAAGTTCGCTGGCTAAGCCGTGGGAATGTTCTGAGTCGCTTCGTCGCGCTGAAGGCCGACATCATCGCTTTCTTGCAAGAGGAAGGGAAACACATACCAGAGCTGGAGGAAGAACAATGGTCGTGGGATCTGGCATTCCTCACCGATATTTCAAGCCATCTGAACACGCTTAACATAGCTCTCCAAGGAAAAGACCATCTCATTTCGGACATGGTGAGCGCGATCTTCGCGTTCCAAGGAAAGCTGCGCCTCTTCAAATTGCAGCTTGGGGGTGGAAGCATAGTTCACTTTCCAACCTGCCAGAAGCTCTTTCCCACCGGCGAAAATCGGAAGACGGTAGCTGCGACGTACGCTCCACAGGTTGAGTACCTGCTCTCCGAGTTCCAGCAAAGATTCAAGGCATTCGAAAGTGAGAAGAGTAACTACGATTTGTTCCGCGATCCGTTTTCTGTCGCACCGGAAGACACAGGTCCGACGCTGCAGCTAGAACTCATCGACCTCCAGTGCTCGCCAGAACTGAAGAGTATGCATCGTGAGTCTCAGCTGCTTGACTTCTACAGAAGCCTTGACAGGAGCAAGTACGGAAACCTTGTGGACCACGCATTGAAGCTTGCATCACTTTTTGGGAGCACGTATGTCTGTGAGCAGACGTTCTCACTGATGACCCTCAACAAGAACCGTCTTCGATCTTCTATGACGGACATGACACTGCGAGATGTGCTGAAGACGGCCACCAGTGCGATGATGCCGGATATTGAAAACCTGTCTGCAGCAAAAAGGTGTAACGTGTCACACTAGGTGCGGCCCGCGCAGTTTCCAATAAACAATTTTTGGCCCGCGTCATTTTTGAGTTGTGCACCCCTGCCCTAGGTACTTGGATAGGAAGCGGCGAGCCTTACAAGGAGTGTTTACGGGACGGGCACTTATGCCAGCGTGCGTACTTGAACATGTCCGGTGCTTCTACCCTAACCCACCTGGTGTTGCCTATATGCAGACATGTACAAGTTACTCAAAAATTAATTAAGTTAAGTTACTGAGTATTGACCTCAAAAGTAATTTGAGTAGAGTAGAAATTACTCAAATAGAAAGTAATTGAGTAAATTACTAATTACCGTAAAAAAGTAGCGAATTACATTCGAAGTTACTTTTAAATCATGTTGAATTAACCTGAGACTGGGGTAGAGAAGAAACATCAAAACGTAGAAGGGAAAGAAAATAGACAGGACGACGTCTCAACCTCAGTTAACTGGTTTATTTAGTCCACCTCCTTATAGAATCACAATCTCAAGGTCATCTCCACCAACAAAAAAAGCAAAGGGACGAAGTCTAAACAGTTCAAGCGCCACAGTCTTCACCACACAATGCAAAAACGTTGACAACCTTTACAGGTCGATGCGATAAGGCAACATCCATTGACCTTCAAACTTAAACAAAAGGCTTATGGTCTTTTAGGAAAAACTTGATGCCTAATGTTGGATTCATTGCACTTGTGATACATTTTGCTACATCCTTCAATTCATCCTCATTCAGTACTGCACAGATATTTCTTTTCAACTTTCCAATGTTCCCTACCCATTCCGAAAACAAGGTATCCATTGCCGTTTCTGTTTTTTCTTAAATACTGGCATAGGTAAGACCGCAAACCGTCCGGACTTATCTGTTTCTAACAACTTTAAGGACTTCGTTTGCACTCCTCTTAACCGCATTGACTTCTCTGAAATTTCTTTTGTCTTTTGGGTACGATACATCCATTACTTTTTCCATCCTACTGATTGCATGATCTATGAAAGCTACCTTTTCTTCTGGGTTAAACATCCTCGCTACTGTATGAATGGAAGACAACACATCAATCCTCGAAGGCTTCAAATTCAGACAACACTTCGGTCCCTTAGCTAAAACTTCCTCCGTCTTAGGTGATAATGCTGCGCCACATGGATTCACAACAGACTGCCGGTGCTCACTCCATACAACAGATCGAAACCACGAATTCAGACTCGAATTAACACGAGACCTCAAGTCTTTGATGCTTTCTAGGACATGCCTTCGCCTCACATTCCATAGTCGGTCAAACAGAGTTCTTCTGGTGCTGCTCCATTGCTGGTACTCACGGTAGCGCTTGAAATTGTCTCCCAGGAGAAGTAACCAAATTCTGTCACACGCACCTCGGATGTCCTGGATCCTCCTGGTGGCGCCGTTCCGGTAGGCCTTGATGATCTTTTTCTTTGCATACCACGTAATACTCGATGAGGACAGATGTTTGAAGTGCTCCGGATCCACGAAATTCTCGCGAAGACAGATGCCGAAGAAGGCCACATCCGCTTCTAACTCTGCCAGTCGACGTCCCAGTTTGTCCAAAACCGCGAAGGCTTGGTAAATTAGCGTGTATGCCGGTGGTGACAACGTTGGACCATAAGAAAAGGGGACCAAGCCTGCTTCTGGGATGATCATAGAAAAATTCGTAAGGGTGCAGGCGAGCTGGTGAATATTAACTATGTTGAATTAACATGAGACTGGGGTAGAGAAGAAACATCAAAACGTAGAAGGGAAAGAAAATAGACAGGACGACGTCTCAAACTCAGCTAACTGGTTTATTTAGTCCACCTCCTTATATAGTCACAATCTCAAGGTCATCTCCACCAACAATAAGAAAAAAAGCAAAGGGACGAAGTCTAAACAGTTCAAGCGCCACAGTCTTCACACACATGCAAAAACGTTGACAACCTTTACAGGTCGATGCGATAAGGCAACATCCATTGACCTTCAAACTTAAACAAAAGGATCAGTTCATACTTCTGAATCATCCTTCGCCCTCTCCACATAAAAAAACACGCACACATTGAAACGGTAGTTGGGCCAATACACCCTAAGAACCACACAAAGCAAAAAAGCAAACAAACAACAACAACAACACAAGCAGGTTGCATTTCAAACAACCTAAAAAAAAGATTACATTTTTAGAAAGTTTTTTGAATTGCTTCCAAACTGTAGTGAAGCCTGACTTATGCAGTTGCCTAGAGACTTTATCCGCACTGTCTCCCTTACCACTCTCTTTACATCGTTCCTCTCTTTGTGTATTATTTCCGTCTCCGACCAGAGCGCCGTGCAGTTGTTACATTCATGAATATGTTTTGCTATTTCCGAGTTTTGTGCATTGTTCTTTACATTTCTTTTATGTTCGTTTAATCTATCATTTATGCATCGTGACGTCTGTCCTACATACTTAAATCCACAATCCAATGGTATCTCATAAACAACACCAGTCTCGCAACATACCGACTTTTCCCGATGAGCTTTCTTGCACTCACTCACACCTGTTTGAAATGGCGTCAGTTTACTTAATCTAAAATCTGAACTAAAGACCGTGTCTACTCCAAACTGCCTCGCACATGCCTTCAGGTTGTGAGAGATATCATGATAATAAGGGATTACAGCAAAGCGGTTCCTTGACTTCTCTTCGGTTTCTCTCCTGCCTTTAATAAACAATTCTAATTGCCTTTTTATAAAACTGTCATCATAACCTACACTAATCAACCTTTTCCACTGTCTTTCTACTGATTCAGTGATATGATGAACACATGACCTTTCTAACGCGTTCCTGACCAATGACTTTACAATCCCCGCCTTTACGGTCTTCGAATGACAACTCATTCTTGGCAAAACCGGTTTCGAGTTTTCTTTACCATATTCCCAACATAACCCTCGATTCACGTGAATACGTAAATCGAGAAACTGCAGAACATCATCTTCCGGTTTTTCCACTGTAAACTTAAACTCTGGAGCCGTTGACCTTATCACACCTTCTATGGTTTCTGCTAGACCTTCCGTAAACGTGCATATTAGGATGTCATCTACATATCTTCGCACTATTGCCGTACCCGGGGACAACTCCTGTAGATTATCGTGCACGGCCCGATCCAAAGAGTTTAAGTAAACTTCCGCTAAAATCGGTGCGACTGACGACCCTATACACACGCCTTCTTTTTGTATATACTTTCTTCCTTCGTACTCTACTACCGTTGACTTCAGATAAAACTCCAAAATTGTTAAGAAACTTTCTACCGATATGCCTGAGCCCGATTGGAACTTAACGAGATTCAGCTCCAATGCCTCCCTCACTCTTTGCATTAACCGGGTATTTTCTAGGGAATAATACAAGTCCTTAATGTCCATCGATAACACTGAACAACGCCTCCCATGATGAATCTCCAAACTGTCAATCAATTCATTTGAATTTCTAAGTGATAATGAATTTTCTAAGCATGCATAACCCAACCCCTTTTGTAGAAACTTTGATACCACTTTCTGCCATGTCCCACTCTCATTGATGACCGCACGAAGGGGCATTTCAGGCTTATGGTCTTTTAGGAAAAACTTGATGCCTAATGTTGGATTCATTGCACTTGTGATACATTTTGCTACATCCTTCAATTCATCCTCATTCAGTACTGCACAGATATTTCTTTTCAACTTTCCAATGTTCCCTACCCATTCCGAAAACAAGGTATCCATTGCCGTTTCTGTTTTTTCTTGAATACTGGCATAGGTAAGACTGCAAACCGTCTGGACTTATCTGTTTCTAACAACTTTAAGGACTTCGTTTGCAACTCCTTCTACGTTTTGATGTTTCTTCTCTACCCCAGTCTCAGGTTAATTCAACATTGTTAATATTCACCAGCTCACCTGCACTCTTACGATTTTTCTATCATCATCCCAGACGCAGGCTTGGTCCCCTTTTCTTATAGTCCAACGTTGTCACCACCGGCAAACACGCTAATTTTCATAGCCTTCGCCGTTTTGGACAAACTGGGACGTCGACTGGCAGAGTTAGAAGTGGATGTGGCCTCCTTCGGCATCTGTCTTCGCAAGAATTTCGTGGATCCGGAGCACTTCAAACATCTGTCCTCATCGAGTATTACGTGGTATGCAAAGAAAAAGATCATCAACACCTACCGGAACGGCGCCACCAGGAGGATCCAGGACATCCGATGTGCGTGTGACAGACTTTGGTTACTTCTCCTGGGAGACAATTTCAAGCACTACCGTGAGTACCAGCAATGCAGCAGCATCAGAAGAACTCTGTTTGACCGACTATGGAATGTGAAGCGAAGGCATGTCCTAGACAGTATCAAAGACTTGAGGTTTCGTGTTAATTGGAGTCCGAATTCGTGGTTTCGATCTGTTGTATGGAGTGAGCACCGGCAGTCTGTTGTGAATCCATGTGGCGCAGCATTATCACCTAAGACGGAGGAAGTTTCTGCTAAGGGACCGAAGTGTTGTCTGAATTTGAAGCCTTCGAGGATTGATGTGTTGTCTTCCATTCATAAAGTAGCCAGGATGGTTAACCCAGAAGAAAAGGTAGCTTTCATAGATTATGCGATCAGTAGGATGGAAAAAGTAATGGATGTATCGTACCCAAAAGACAAAAGAAATTTCAGAGAAGTCAATGCGGTTAAGAGGAAGTTGCAAACGAAGTCCTTAAAGTTGTTAGAAACAGATAAGCTCGGACAGTTTGCGGTCTTACCTATGCCAGTATTCAAGAAAAAAACAGAAACGGCAATGGATACCTTGTTTTCGGAATGGGTAGGGAACATTGGAAAGTTGAAAAGAAATATCTGTGCAGTACTGAATGAGGATGAATTGAAGGATGTAGCAAAATGTATCACAAGTGCAATGAATCCAACATTAGGCATCAAGTTTTTCCTAAAAGACCATAAGCCTGAAATGCCCCTTCGTGCGGTCATCAATGAGAGTGGGACATGGCAGAAAGTGGTATCAACGTTTCTACAAAAAGGGGTTGGGTTATGCATGCTTAGAAAATTCATTATCACTTAGAAATTCAAATGAATTGATTGACAGTTTGGAGATATATCATGGGAGGCGTTGTACAGTGTTATCGATGGACATTAAGGACTTGTATTATTCCTTAGAAAATACCCGGTTAATGCAAAGAGTGAGGGAGGCATTGGAGCTGAATCTCGTTAAGTTCCAATCGGGCTCAGGCATATCGGTAGAAAGTTTCTTAACAATTTTGGAGTTTTATCTGAAGTCAACAATGGTAGAGTACGAAGGAAGAAAGTATATACAAAAAGAAGGTGTGTGTATAGGGTCGTCAGTCGCACCGATTTTAGCAGAAGTTTACTTAAACTCTTTGGATCGGGCCGTGCACGATAATCTACAGGAGTTGTCCCCGGGTACGGCAATAGTGCGAAGATATGTAGATGACATCTTAATATGCACGTTTACGGAAGGTCTAGCAGAAACCATAGAAGGTGTGATAGCGTCAACGGCTCCAGAGTTTAAGTTTACAGTGGAAAAACCGGAAGATGATGTTCTGCAGTTTCTCGATTTACGTATTCAGGTGAATCGAGGGTTATGTTGGGAATATGGTAAAGAAAACTCGAAACCGGTTTTGCCAAGAAATAGTTGTCATTCGAAGACCGTAAAGGCGGGGATTGTAAAGTCATTGGTCAGGAACGCGTTAGAAAGGTCATGGGTTCATCATATCACTGAATCAGTAGAAAGACAGTGGAAACGGTTTATTAGTGTAGGTTATGATGACAGTTTTATAAAAAGGCAATTAGAATTGTTTATTAAAGGCAGGAGAGAAACCGAAAAGAAGTCAAGGAACCGCTTTGCTGTAATCCCTTATTATCATGACATCTCTCACAACCTGAAGGCATGTGCGAGGCAGTTTGGAGTAGACACGGTCTTTAGTTCAGATTTTAGATTAAGTAAACTGACGCCATTTCAGACAGGTGTGAGTGAGTGCAAGAAAGCTCATCGGGAAAAGTCGGTATGTTGCGAGACTGGTGTTGTTTATGAGATACCGTTGGATTGTGGTTTGAAGTATGTAGGACAGACGTCACGATGCATAAATGATAGATTAAACGAACATAAAAGAAATTTAAAGAACAATGCACAAAATTTGAAAATAGCAAAACATATTCATGAATATAACAACTGCACGGCACTCTGGTCGGAGACGGAAATAATACACAAAGAGAGGAACGATGTAAAGAGAGTGGTAAGGGAGACAGTGCGGATAAAGTCTCTAGGCAACTGCATAAGTCAGGCTTCACTACAGTTTGGAAGCAATTCAAAAAACTTTCTAAAAATGTAATATTTTTTTAAGGTTGCTTGAAATGCAACCTGCTTGTGTTGTTGTTGTTGTTGTTTTTTGCTTTGTGTGGTTCTTAAGTGTATTGGCCCAACTACTGTTTCAATGTGTGCGTGTTTTTTTTATGTGGAGAGGGCGAAGGATGATTCAGAAGTATGAACTGATCCTTTTGTTTAAGCTTGAAGGTCAATGGATGTTGCCTTATCGCATCGACCTGTAAAGGTTGTCAACGTTTTTGCATTGTGTGGTGAAGACTGTGGCGCTTGAACTGTTTAGACTTCGTCCATTTGCTTTTTCTTATTTTGGTGGAGATGACCTTGAGATTGTGACTATACACCAACTCATGTTTACAAACAAACCGGAGCGCCCCTAGCGGACGCCACCGGCGCCGCGCATGCGCGGTGGACGGTGGGCAAGAAGCCCGCCGTCGCCCATAAACAAACCATTGCATTGCGTTGTTGTCGGCGTCGGTGGGAGTCCCCGTGCTATTTTTCGCGTTGGAATTGTTGATTCTACGTCCTCCTCACAATGTCTGACTACTTGAGCGGCTTCAGCAAAACTAACGGGGCAAAACTTTGCGTGAATAGTGTGACATGTGGCGATTCATTTCACGTGCACGCCGCAGAATGGGCGCTAAAGCCTGACTCCCACGATGAGATTCTGTTCGCTATTTTCAGTCGCGACGTCGCTCGGGCTACAAAAGCGTGGACCGTAGATGAGATGGTGGACGTCGATATTGGAAACCGCAAGTAGAATCGGGCATTACAAGTCGGTGATGGCCACTGGTAACAATGATCAACATCTTGCATCTTTTGTTTACACTTAGCCTACTTACCCTAATCAACCTTCAAAAGTGTTTTGAAGCCTGCACTTAGTGCTTATCGCAATTACCGAGTCAACGTTTGGTTTACGGTCCGCTGTCGTTTGAACGAGCTGACCGACAAAAAGCAGACAAGTTTGAAAGAGCAGACGACAGTTGCATGGACATGCGCAATGGAGCGCGGGCAAGAAGCACCGCGTCCCGCGTCAACAAACCATTGGAAGGTCACGTTGTCGGCGTCTGTGTGAGTCTGCATACTCTTTTTCGCGGTGGAATTGTCGATTGTACGTCCTCATAGAAATGTCTTACCACTTTAATCGCCTCAGCGAATTTGTCAAGGCTCGTTACGCCGCTAAACTTTGCGTAAATAGTTTGACGTGCGGCGATTCATTCGCATGAACGCCGCAGAATGGACACCAAAACCGTGATGAGATTCTTCTAGGTATTTTCAGCCGCGACGTCGCTTGTGTTGCAAAAGTGTAGAAGGTAGCGGCGATGATCGACGTCGATACTGAAAATCGGAAGCGGAACAGACCAGGCGTAACGAGTCGGTGATGGCCACTGGTACCAATGATCAGCATCTTGTATCTACCGTTTGCACCGAGCCTACTTAAGTCTTTTGAGGCCTGCAATTACTTCTTATTGCAATCACCGGGTCAAAGTTTGGTCTACGAGCAGCTTTTGTTTGAACGAGCAGACGACAAAAAGCAGACAAGTTTAAAAGAGCAGACGAAAGTTCGAACGATCAGGCGGCCGTGTGAATTTGAAGACGCACTGAACCCGTGGGTGGTCCGGACCACTTGGCGGTTTTCTCTCGTTCATGTTGGAACAAAACAAATACATCTGGCGACCACGAAGTGTTGCCCGCACAAGCAATCGTGGTTCGACAGCGTCTGGTTTGCCCTTTTCACGGCTACTATCCACGTTCTCGGACGAACGGAGGGGGCAGAAACACATGAAAACTGATCTTCAAACCTTTCCAGACACTCTTGGTACAGCCCCCGTCGCAGCGTTTTGAAGAGAAGGCAGGTTTCTTGTCTGGTTTCTTTCAAAAGAACACAGGATATGCATGTCTCGCACGGCGACTTCTGCCCACCGCCCCAGACCGGAAGTGCGCCCGACGCGCCACCACCGCGGCGTGACGTAGGAGAGTTGAGTTCGTGTATATAAGGAGGTGGACTAAATAAACCAGTTAGCTGAGTTTGAGACGTCGTCCTGTCTATTTTCTTTCCCTTCTACGTTTTGATGTTTCTTCTCTACCCCAGTCTCAGGTTAATTCAACATGGTTAATATTCACCAGCTCGCCTGCACCCTTACGATTTTTTTTACTTTTAAATGTTTTTTGTTATGGTAAAAGAAAGTACAAAGAGAGACACTGTTAGCGCGAACAAGCGATCGCCGGTTATTCCAGTTTTTCTCTTTGAAACCAAGGGATGTCATCCAAGTTATTATTGCTACGGAAAGAGCTCATTTATTTCTATAATGTAACCGATAAAATTTTGTGCTCGCTAATACTATAAAGATGTAAAATGCAAAAATGCGCCGGTGTCGTATTCGCGCTAACAGTGTCGCGATTTGTACATAGGTTTTTATCCGTTAGCGAAATTGTGCTAGCCAAATATGGATCGGAATCTTTTTTCAAAGAAATGCTTTAAAAGCTGGTCCTGCTTCTGGGTTCCTAATTGTTTTATACTTTCTTGTTTGTTTGGTCAATGATGTACTGCAAATGTGTCACTTCTAGTTTGAGGTTTAGCACTGCCTGAGCTTGATTTTTAGACACCGTTTGCTTGTTTACAGTGTTGCGTAAAGTACACTTAAAAAGTACTTGAAGTAAAGTACAAAGTAAATTAGAGGTTACGTATTTCAAGTGAAGTAGTAAGTACACCGGGTGCAATGTACTTGAAGTAACGTACTATAAATGCCATATATTTCAAGGTAAAGTGCCAGTACTTTTAACAGAATCTTTCATGATGCCCTTTCATTCCCTATACAGTGTTTTTTTTAACTGGTACGCATTGCTCCAGAGGTAATCGGTGGTGCATCAGTTTTTTACGGAAATGGCAGCAAATATTGTATAAAGTCAAGTCGCCACAGAATAGTTGTTTTACCCTCACTGACGAACTATTTAACACAATCACCTCATGAGGCACTTACTTGTGTCGGTCTTATAGCCGCCATTACCTCACTCAGAGAAATGACTCGATGACGTCTTGAAAGAACACGTTTTCACACGACGATATGCCTTTTTGTTTTCTTAATATTCGGGGAATGTACATTGAAGTCGGGAGTTTTGCTTTCCTCTGAAAGTACAAGTACATGCCCAGAGAATGTACTTCAAGTAAAGTACAAGGTTTCGAAACAGTAGTACTTTAAGTACCATGTACTTAAAGTACTTCCCAACACTGATTGTTTGTTATTTTTTATATTAAAACGTTGGGAGAATTATTAAGGTTTCTCGAACGATCTTCAAATCTTTGAAGAGTCTGCATATTCTATGTTTTGGGAGGAAAGGCAACGCAAAAACGTCACCTTTGCGTCGCCCTTTAGCACGCGATTCTTCGAGTACTGCGCAAACTACGGGAGCACCAGATGAGCTTCAGAGCAGGTGCTGCATTTTGTTGCCTCCTTTGAGTGAGGATGCAGCGTGTGCACCTCGTGTAGTGGGCGAGAGTTTCTACGTTAGGGAGAAGCGGAAACCAGCCCTTTCTCTGAATGGGTCAAATCTTCTTGAGCTTCGGGACACAAAAAAATGCCAGTCTTCGGCGCTAATCCCGCAGTTACTCGGGCTCTCTTGCGTCGTGCCTGTTCGCTCCCCGCGCTTCGTAGCAGCGTTGTTGCAGAGGGGGGGGGGCGGGGCGGGGCTCGGGAAAATTTTGGGGGTTTCAGGACTCTCCAACCCATTTTCCTCCCCCTCCTTTCCTACTCCACATGCTTCCCCCTCTTTGCAAATATCAGCTGATATTCCAACATCTCATCTCTTTTGTGCAGGAATGTTTGTTGATAGGCAAAATAACCATTACAATTCGAAAGTAATTTGTAACTTGAGTAGAAGTTACTCAGAAAAAGTAATTAAAGTAAACTACTAATTACCGAAATAAAAATGTACTTGAAAGTCACGAAACTACTCAGAAAAGTAGTTAAACTACAGTAACTTGAGTAGAGTAGTTGAACTACGTACAAGTCTGCCTATATCGGACACACGTTGGAATAAACATTGCTGGGAAGCTGTCAAACTGTTTTAATGCGAATAGCATTCTTTGGATACTTCACGCACTTTTCGTCTATGTATCTATCTATCTATCTATCTATCTGGCTATCTAACCTCTTACGCCGCGGGTCGATAAATAAATAAAAAAGACCGGCGCCGGCTGGGATTCGAACCGTTGACCCTTTGATCAGCAGGCAGACGCGCTAACCACAGAGCTATGAAGGCAGTCATTCACCGCACTCTAAACATTTGTTTATATCTTTACCATAGGACGCGCTTTGCAGCGCTGTCACAGCTACCGGTGCGCGCGCGTTCCATGCACGAGGGCTAGCTCACCCTCTCCCGCGCTCACCCTCTCCCTCTAGCTCACCCTCTCCCTCGCTCGGGAGACCTCTATACTTCGTTTCAGCTTGGGTCCAGACGCAGCCGATGCTACAAGCGCGAGCTCCGGGCTTCCAGCGCCCCTGCTAAGCACGCGCGCTCGTGCAGTAGAGGCACTGTTCAGGGCCACACGCTCGTGCTTGTAGCATCGGCTGCGTCTGGACCCAAGCTGAAACGAAGTATAGCTCAGCCTCACGAGAGCGGAATGAGCCCTCGTGCATGAAACGCGCGCGCACCGGTAGCTGTGACAGCGCTGTAAGCGCGTCCTATGGTAAAGATATAAACAACCGTTTAGAGTACCGTTGGTTGAGACTAGCTGAGACGCCAGAAAGTCTGGTCGGTACCATTTTGAGTGTTTGTGCGTATGGCGCGTGCTTTGCTCGCCTTCCTAAGTGACACAAACGCACGTGCTGGGCTGCGGAGATCGTGCGCAGGGCTGTGAAAGTGTCAACAAATTTAGAATCGCCTCAAGAGTGGGCTGGCGTATCTAGAGTGTGCCGGCCACCTGACGAACGCGCATAACTCCGCACCGTTTGATGCTATTCGCATTAACGTAGATAATCATTCCCAAAGGATGGGTTCTGTTTTTTCTGAAATCTGACCGAAACTTCAAATATTGTAATCAGGGAAAATCCATAATACGAGCAGGGCTTTCTTCTTTTTTTTTTTGGTTCCTTGCATCCTTATATTGCGTTTTGTGATCCCACTAGTGACCAGTGCCGCGTTCAGACGTCATATTGCACGTGGCCACACCGGTGACTAGGGATCCACCTTTCCGTAAGCCAAAGTTTGAAACACAAGATCACCCGTCAAATTTTGGGAGTGTAATTACAATTTTGCACTAATTTCTCTCAATCACTTTAGTACAGCCGCCCCTCTTGAGCTTTTCAAACGAGAAAAGGCAAAAGCAGTTTCCATAACTAATTATATTGCATTACCAATTCCTTTCTTAAAAATCGCTAAAATTTAATTATATCATATTAAAAATTACCGCTTACTAAAAGTATGGGCATTATCTTCATATTACTTTTAATTTCTGCAGGTACAGTTTTCTTGTCGATAATGAAATATGAGTCTGCTGTTACAAACAGTGCAGTGTAGGCGCAATATGATATATTACTGTCACGAAGCGACCTTGTTCTGGAAGGTTCGCTGACATTTCATCGAACGCCGTTTCGTCGAACGCCGTTTCATCGAAAAAATGGACGTTTCATCGAACGCCGTTTCATCGAACGCCGTTTCATCGAATCGCTGACGGCCGTTTCATCGAATGTCTTTTAAATAAGAAGTGTGAAAGATGCTTTTTTATTCCCGGATCGAGTGCATTTTTGTGTCATTCACTCATTTCACCATCAGGTTTTTTAATGTCCAAACTTGTAGCTGTTACAATTTATTTTGATGCAAGGAACCCATGAGGATATTTGTACCGATTTTTATGTTTGTTTCGCATATTATGCTTATCTGTTCACCCCCTCTGTATTACCCGATGGGCCTTGAGGGTATTGTAACAAATAAATAAAAAGTCGCACTCCCGGTAAGAGCGCACTCCAACTCATGGAGGCCAGAAAGCGGCTTAGGTTTTGCGCAGGCGCAACAACTTTAGCCATGTGAGCCTCGTAGCCTCTCATGTCTTTCTATTGATACTTTTTTACTGCCCGAAGCTTGAAGTAGCTAAAGCTGAGGTGCTATTTATGAAACTACAACGAAACATTCTTTTTTTTTTTTTAGTTCTAAGATTTAATGAAGTCAAAAGTAAGTACGTGACTTCAAATTTTATTTTTTAAAACTTTCGGGGGCTCATGTGTTTGTGCGACAGCCATTCACCGTTTCAAATGATGAGCAATTGCTCTCAGAAAGTCCCCCACAGCCATGCTCCGTCGGTTCTCATAAAAAAAGGCGGACCTTCTCATTTCTTGCCACTATGGCCTTCTTCTGGCGAGGAGGCTCTTGGGAACTCAGCATCGCCTCCAGCTTGTCTTCCGTCAGTTGATGTTCTGCGGCGAGGCAAGCGGAAAACTTCCAGAACCCGGGATGGGCACCTCCGACCAGCTTCAGGAAGCGGGAATGCCACCCTGGCGTTCGATAAGACGGCGTTCGATAAAACGGCGTTCGATGAAACGGCTTTGATGAAACGGCGTTCGACGAAACGGCGTTCGATGAAATGTCCGGTCCCAGTTCAGGAAACCGCTGATGACTACGAGGTTTTACGATGCGCTCAGTAACTCCAAAGTATCCGACTCATTGGTGTCGCCATGCTGTGCTGCAGCGCAACCATGAGATCAGACCATAATCGCGTTCTCGCAAAGCTGGTTTTTAAGAAAAGAGATGGAGATAACCTTTTTTTGTTAATTCTCTACTTTTGCTTGTAACACAGCAAGAGCTACTCTCAAGTCTTTTGTAATGTATCATTGATATCCGATAAGCTGAGGTGGCATAACCTGCGCAGCATGAAATGCATTGACGGAATCGTTTGTTTCTTACCAAAACCAATTATAATGACATCTAAAGCTACAATCACTCTCCTGTGTACTTTATTTTGTAAATAACACTTCGGCGATTGGCAAGTACTTTTGCGCGCGTGCATCGTCGGCAAAAGTCTCACCATTAAATTATCTTCCTTCTTTCTTTTCTTTTTTTTTTTGTGGGAAGGGGGGGGGAGATGTTGAGGCTAAAAGGTGTTGGAGAGCTGTACTCTGAATCTCATGAGTGGGCATTTTTGAGCACCCGACCTTTACAGCTCCTACATGAACGCGACGTCCCCCGATGTCAACTGCAGAAGAATGCAGTTTAATCACTACTCGTACATCAGCCACTGCATTCAGTTTTAGGTTATTATGTACCTTTGTGCCTGTAATTTAAGCAACGCTAAAATCAACGAAAAGTACACCATTCTTAGCATGTGCATCGGTCAAAGAACTGAAAACCGATAGTAGCCAGAGTATACAGAGAACTTACGAAACGTGCGGAAAAACAGGGCAAAAATTGTCTCCATGCAGTTACTGTTGCTAGTTTTTTTTTTTTTTCTGAAAATCCAAATCAGTATGAAGCAAAATGGAGATAAACGGGAATGTTTGCTTATCAGTACATTTTTGAGCCATGTAAAGGCCTGTCCAAACAGGCTACTACAAACCACACGACTCCTGCAAAAGTCGTCAAAATTGAACCGTCCGGCAGTCGTCGGTCGAATGTCTGTTTGGACACCGGCCGAGCCAAATTCACGACTTGCCTCCTCGCCTCCTCCACTTGTCGTTGACGTCGGTGCTCGTCAGACTTGACGTCACACGCCACCTGCCAATGGTATGCCTGATGCCTGTCTATCTCCCGCGGATCACAAAGTCGCCGACCTTGCTACCGCCGTCACCTCGGCAGGAAGGCCAAAGAGGTCCGGCTTCGGATGGATTTGGGAGATTCCTTCGTCGAAGCGCGCGTTTCGGCCGCCTCGGCTCAGCTTTTTTTCGTCAAAATCCACGCTCGTAGCTCGAAAAAAATTAATAAAGTGCAGTGCGCAAAAGGGAGACTTTTAGTTGTGTGTAGAAACACTGAGAACTTAAGAATATAGCATTTATTTTATTAAATTTCAAACCAACCACGTTTGTTTGTCTATACGAGGTACGTTAGGAACAAGAGCCGCGGGAATCCGATCCAATCCACAGAACTGCTGGACGATGACACGACCTTGGACACGACGCGGGCTCGCCTGGCTTGCCCCCTCACACTCGAGTCTTCCCTTTCCCATTTTCGGGACTTCCAAAGCGGCGGAGGCCTTGAGCGATTGACCGACAGCCAAGAGAGCGTGTGAGTGGCTCTCCGGACCCACGTGATGAGCAGAGCAAGGCCGCCGTGGAGGAAGCGAGGGGGAGATTTAGCGGGGGACGCTTCCCCCGGCAGCTTTGACGGGAGGGAAGTTTCCCTCCGACGGCCGGAAGCGCAGCGCAGCAACGACTTGCAGGAGTCGTGAGTGTTGTAGTATCCTGTTTGGACACCCCTTAACGCGGCCACCTGAGCAGTAGTTTTTCTCGCATACTATCACCGATTCCAGTTTAATAACATTTGAGATTGCTGCCCACGGATATAGTAAGAATTTCAGGAAACATTAGCTTATTTTCTGTTTTATTTTATTGCAGTCGTGTGAAAAAGTATTACACAATTTGTTTTATTTCCGTGCGCAATATTAAAAGCATTGCGAAGCGTAACATTCTGCGTTTTGTTGGGTTCTAATAGCACATAGAAATAAACTTGCATCGCTCAGCTAGTCTTGTTTTCTTCAGCGCCTTTCAAAACCGGATAAATCAACCAACTGACCCAACCTTACCCGACTCGACAGGCTCTTTTCAATCATCTTGCATATTCAGCCTGTCCTAATTTTTGTTATTTTTTTTCGGTGCCTATCAAAAAATGACCACGCAGCAACTCCACCAACTTATCACATTACTACATTTCATGATATGTGGGAGCTTAGAAGTGAAATTTTCGTGTGTTTCGCGATTTCGGAAATATAATTCCTTTTGCATCGGAAGGACGACTATATTCTTTCTCAAATGTTGAATTAAATGTCACGACCAAGAAAAGAACTGTTTTTTTCCGGCAATATAATCGAAGTCACATGAGGACGAGCGCTTGGACACTATGCAGTGCTGGCTACCCCGCGACAACCAGAAAGCTTCTGGCTCAGTGACTTTGTGTGCGAGCCTATTTGTGTCACACTTGTTCTACTATGCTTGTCTAAAGTAGGGAACATACAAGTTCACTATTGTTTTAAAGGTTTCATTTACGCACGAGGAAACCAGAATTTTTAGATGAGGCGATGAAAGCGATAAAAACAAGGGTACAAACATTTTCGGACATTTTATTATGCACATAGTTCGTAGCTCAGGCTCAAATCAATCATGATTTGCCAAATAGGCTGTCTGGTTTTCGAAGCTTACCCCCAAGCCTCTCCGTTATTTACAGGCTTGGGCTTGAAACATTGAACTCAAACACAAGAAAGAACACAATAGAACACCCCCCCCCCCGCCCTCTCCCCCATACACACACACATCCTCTTCGAGCGCCTCGATATCACGAGACATCAGAGGTGACTCAGTGCTGGGAAAAGTGACACGTGGCATTCAGATTTGATGCAGCGACTCGCGCCACAGAGCGATAAGTCATATGAGACCGTCACAGCACTGAGTTGGCTGAAACAGCTTATAGCGTGCCGTTGTCTTAAGCGACCCGAAGGAATTCCCCAAGCAGGCTCTAAAGTGCCATTGCCCGTTTCGAAAGCCTGGAACCGGGCAATAACGTTATCACAGAGTTCCTGGTTTCCTAAACGAAAAATAACGTTAAGTGCTCTCTCCCCCCGCTCCCCACCCTCGCTATCAGCATACACACTCTCTGTTCCCGTATTTCTTCTTTTCTTTCTTCTTCCCTTTAGTTACATAGTTTCAAGCTCGAGGGGTATGGGGTAGTGTGAGTTTGTTACCTCATTCAACAACCGCTCTTATGAAAGTTTGCATATGTTTTGTTTTTATATAATATTATGAAGCCGCCAGTCGCCGCAGTTATGGCTTAAATCTCCGATGGCGTTTTACAAATTTAATAAAAATACCAGGAGAGTTAAATGGCTCTCAGACTTCGTAAGGTTGTTGGATTGTGCAGACTGGGGATCCGGACATTTCGGTGTAGGACGTTTCGGTGTAGGTCGTTTTGGTGCCGACATTTCGGTTCACGGACTTCTTGGTACAAGGACTTTTCGGTTACCGGACGTTTTGGTGCATGGAGATTTCTATGTAAATACAGATTTCGAAGGGGTTCCAGACATTTCATCGAACGTCGATTCATCGAACGCCTTTTCATCAAATCACTTGACGCTGTTTCATCGAATTTCCCTTTACTGCATTGTGGAGTAATTCTATACTGTTTACATAATTTACTATCGCTTTTGAAATAGTTTTGACGCAGCTCTAAATTTACTAGAAATAGAATCACTACCCGGACAATTTTTTGTCCACCCAAACGTTGGCTACTGAATCATAGAAGGTAGCTGTCATATCAAAGATTCGTTTTCGAAATTATAGTAATACACTAGCTAGGCTGCTTAAAGATGCTAAACGAAGGTTTTACGAGAATGAAGTTCACCGTGCTGGTAACGACGTCAAAAAGCAATGGAAAATACTAAATTCGTTCTTGAACAGGACGACCACGTCTGCCCCCATAAATTCTGTTCAATTTGGCAACGTTACCTACAATAACCCATCTGACATTGCGAATGCTTTTAGCGACCCATTTTTCACTGATCATCCTCAGCCTTTTATTCCTCACGACCACCATTATCAGCGCTTACCTCATAGGTTCTTTCTTTTTCCCGTATCTCCTGTTGAAGTCCGCACTGTCATTCATAACCTAAAAATAACAAGTGCTGGTCTTGACAACTTTTATTATTTTCATATTAAACTAATAGCTCATTTAATCTGTGACGTTCTTTCCTACATTATAAATCTCGTATTTAAAACTGGCGTTTTTCCTAGCGTATTGAAAGTAGCTAAGCTAATACCTGTTTTTAAGAAGGGTGATAAGCGCCTTGTAACTAACTATCGTCCGATTGCAATTCTTTCGTTCTTTAGCAAAATTATTGAAAAACTAGTTGTTATACGTCTCACATGCTATCTCTCAAAATTTAACGTCCTGTCGCCCCGTCAGTTTGGTTTTAGGGCTGATTTTTCAACTGACCTGGCACTAATTTCCTTAACTGATGATATTAAAAGAGCCATAGACTGCGGTAAATTTGCTGGTGCTTTATTTATTGACCTTTCTAAAGCTTTTGATTCAATTAACCATAATATACTTTTTGCAAAACTAGACGCTATTGGTATAACTGGTCCCACACTAGCATTAATTAGCAACTATTTACAGGACAGACAACAGGTCGTCTATATTTCTGGTGCCTATTCCCACTTTAGAACTACTAATATTGGCGTCCCCCAGGGCTCCATTCTCGGACCTCTGTTGTTCCTAATATATATTAACGACCTTCCTCAGTGCATTAATTTTTCTGACTGTTTACTATACGCTGACGATACTACCATCTTTACTTCCGACAACAGCCTTGACTCATTGTTATTCAAAATTAACGCTGACGCTGCCAATGTTGCTAACTGGTGTCGGCGTAATATACTGAACATTAACGCTTCTAAATCTACTTTTGTCATTTTCACATCAACCAACAAAATCGTTCCAGGGCTTCCATCGGTTCACTTAAACTCTAATGTATTGACGGCTGCAAGCCACGTTGTATTTCTTGGGGTTGAATTAGACACTCATTTAAAATTCCACAGGCATATTAACTCCTTAACTAGAAAAGCAGCATTCGGCATAAGAGCATTAATCAAAGTACGCGCCTTTTTCCACATCGATACGCTCATTTCCCTTTACTACGCATTTATACATAGTCATCTTAACTACTGCATATCTTCGTGGGGAAATACTTATCGCACACATTTGTCTCCATTGCAGCACGTCCAAAATCAAGCATTTCGTATCATCACCTTTAGTCACTTTTCATCTGATATTTCTTGGTTTTTCCGTGCTTTTAATATTTTATCTGTTAGCAATTTAAATAAACATACCCTCGGGTTACTTGTGTATAACTTCGTGAACGGCAAACTCGCTCTAACACTTCTTAACGATAATCAGTTTCCACAGCATAAGATAACTCGATTCGCATTTCATCATAACTTGTTATTGCCTAAGCCTAGGACTAACTATGGTAAATTTACCACCAACTTCTCAGCCACGGCTGTGTGGAATTCATTACCTTTAGCCATCAAGCAATCACCATCAATTCACGTGTTTAAGCAGAAACTTCGCATATTTCTTCAGTCCTTTTAGTCATACATTGCTGTCATGACGTCATTGTGTATCTCTCTTTTTGATAATTGCCGTTTTTGTCTCTCATATTATTGTAATTAGTACTGCATTTCACTTATTCTCAAAATTGATTTGCAATTCCAACTGTTATAACCTTGCTCTGTTTATTCAGTGTTATTTTATTTATAAGTTGATAATTATTATGAGTGTTTAACTTACTGTTATTTTGTTCATTTTATATCACTGCAATTAGTTCTGTGTTTCACCTATTCATGTCATAATTTATTTTCTATTCTGACTGCTGTAAATTTGTTTTATTATTATTGCTACCATTAACAGGAGGTCCCTTTCCAGTCTCTGACTCTGGGACCTCCTTCTGTAATATTTCTAATGTATTTACCTTTGATCTACGCACAATAAACCTAAACCTAAACCTAAACCTAAAGCTTAAGTAAATACGTGACTGATTTTTTTTTTTTTTTGGCGAGGTAGGCCACACATTTTTCCCCACTTCCTCCCCCTATTTATTCACGCGTGCCAAGGCACTTTCTTAAGAGGGAAACAGCTATTCTCCGCGGCGCCTCTTTTATTTTGTATTTGTCGATTTACCTTCGTTTTCATTTTATCGTATGAAAATAGCTTTGTTTTTAAGAACATATCTGTTATTTAAGCAGATGCGACTCCCCTGTTCGTTATTTTATTGTAACCGACAGAACCGTGGACGTGTCGGATCTTCGACATGCAGTATATATATACTGTATGTCGAATATCCGGCAGGTCCATGGTTCTGTCGGTTACAGTAAATTAACAAAGAAGGGAGACAGATCTATTTTTTCCCCGTATCATAGGACACGGAGACAGATCACTGCTTCAATGACGACTTCGTCTTGAAGAAGAATATGTATCTTCAAGAGCAAAGATAGATAGATAGATATAGATACGCCCTTGAATGGACGGACGTTCATCACTGCACCTGATGATCACAGCTTTAGAAAGTGTCGTTAATGTTCCCGTTTCTTATTGGCGACATTAAAAGAGGTAATAATTTACTAAAAAAAAATCGAAGGTGGCAAAAAAGGTTTCTTCTTTTTATCAATGTAAAAGTTTATAAATTACAATAAATATTAAAACACTGCTATCCTCGCGGCGCCAAAACGAAAAATATTTCCTAGATGTAGAATTTCTACTGCTCAAGTAGGCGGCGTTCGATGAAACGGCTTCGATAAAACGGCGTTCGATAAAACTGCGTTCGGTAAAACGGCTTCGATGAAACCATGTTTAATGAAACGGCGTTCGATGAAATGTCCAGACCGGAAACGGCGTTCGATGAAATGTCCGGACTATGCACCGAAACTCCGCACACTGAATAGTTCGCACACCAAAATGTCCCAGACCCTTCAGACTGCTAGATGAAGCCTAAAACAAACCATTGTACTATACATGGTTTGCAACTACATCACAGAATGAAGTCGCACGCCGGTGTCGACATGCATGCTGGTGGTTAAGACGACCGTAATTTGCAGCGGAAGCTATGGTAGACTGTGCTGCTTTAAACTGCAACAAACCTTAGCGAAAAAGAAAGGTGCGGCAATTACACGGCCGGTTTTTACCGTAACCCGGCAATCGTAACATTAGGGACCTTTAGCAAACCGCTGCCGCGTTCCGAGTACCGCACTACCGGAGCCTTTGAAGCATGCTTTTAGGCGCGCGCCCGGGTGATACCGTGGCCGCAGGGCACGCGCTTAAAAGCATGCTTCAAAAACTCCGGTAGTGCGGTACTCGGAACGCGGCAGCGGTTTGCTAAAGGTCCCCATTGGCGTGCACCGCGAGTCCGCGTCGGAAAAGCTGCCCCAAAAGAAGGGACGAATGGCAGAGCCGGCTCAGGGCTGACGTTGATGATGCGGCCGCTCATTATCGAGTTTGTGGGGCGCATTTATTTCTTAGGTGTGTAACGCACTTTTATAACGTGTTTGTGTACACTGCTAGCGCCAATACGACATCGACGCGCACAAGTTCGTGGCCCCAGTGATGACTTTCCACTATACCACAAGTTTGTGTGGTGGAGAAAAACAATCTAGCGAGGTACACCTTGCGTTGTTGTTGCGTTGCGTGCGCTTCGTAAATTAGGAACTCGCAAACTCGGAAATTGTGATTATGGTTGAGTAGGAAGTCATTTCCTAATAAAAACAACTTCACCATTCGAAATAACATTCAATCGCGGCTCCTGCACCCAGCCGATCGTCAAGTGGCTGTGTGTGCTTTAAAGCGTTCCCGTACAAGAAAGCTTCTTTTTCGGACAAGGTAATCAATTACGTCAACATCTTCGACCTTGGGATAAATGCGTACAACGACCACGGTCTCGTCAGTTGCGAGAGCGGATCTTTGCCATTTGACATCAAAATATTTTGCTCGTATCGCGAGCGCATCGACGCCGGCAAATTCTGCGCCTGTCGCTCGACATCACCATCGTGTACGTACCTTTGATGGTACAATTGACGGCGCGTATGCCCAAATTTCTGGGCACGCCCCATTTTTGCCTGTTTTCGACGTCTGAGGCGGCTGTACAACTCCAAAGCGCACGACACGAGAGCGCCGACAGTAGGGCGCCGCAATGCATAGCGTGCGTGACAGTAGAACGCCGCGACGTTAGCGCGCACGACCCAGCTTTGAAATTCCTTATCAGTTAACCTGAGGGGACAGATCTCACCCTAGAGTTCAGACCTCCGATTTTCGAGCGGTAAGACACTGCGTACTTTACGGGGTAGGTTAACCTTTGTTAGGAATATACAGGGAGCTTTCGTAGACCGCGTTTCCCCCTCCGCTAAGCCCTCCGCAACGAAGAAGCCACTACTGCGCCTGCGCGCCGATGGCCTTGACTGTAGAGTGCCGGGTACCGTAGCGGGTTGCGGAGGGCGTTGCGGGACGGCCAAAACGATCTACGAAAACTCCCTTTGACTCAAGGCCGAAGGACTCCATAAAGCTCATTCCCCCTAGGATGCGGCGTTTCCTATACGCTTCTCGGAACCCGTGACCGTGCTAGATCTTGGCACTCTGGTGCCGTATCCCTGGAGGGCGGCAGAAAAAAAACTCTTGGAGAAAATCTCAACGGAGAATAGCTCACCGGAAAAAAGCTCACCGGAGAAAAGCTTACCGCAAACCCCGCAGATCCGGAGAAAAGCTCACCGGCCCTTGAGCGGATGCGGAGAAGAGCTCACCAAATTTTTTTTTATTTGTTCTTAGCTTAGCAGATTCTGCGTTGCACGTGGTAATTAAACACAATTAGAATTCGTCACTTCAATAAAAATAATTGTCCTCTTTTTGTAATATTCTTGAAGTTCATTGGCCATATTTACTAATTCCTTAAAAATTAGTAATCACCCATTCTGTGTATTAATGACGCTGCAAGTATAAAATTAGAACATCGGACACCCGTAAAAAAGAGAATTCATTGACAGCATAGAAAGTGCGCCATCGGTAGCTCTCTCAGATAAAGAGGTTTGTTTTTTGCGAATGCTAATATGAATAACGGTGTGTGAACCATTTCAGCTCCGAAGATTGTGTGGTGCCTGATCGATAAGTAGGTGTTCGTGGGAAACGTCCCCTTTTTTGGCTTGATTTTGACGTCTGAGGCCATCTTTGGAGAGCGATAACTTACAGAAATACTGGGCCGCTTCAAAAGCACTCGGGCATATGCGCTCACAGACCTAGAGGAGATTCATTATAATGAATTACAGACTGCTGAGTGTCGCCATTGATGGTACAATTGACGGCGCGTTTGCCCAAATTTGTGGGAAACGCCCCCTTTTTGCTTGATATTGACGTCTCAGGCCATCTTTGGAGAGCGATAACTTAAGAAATACTGGGCCGCTTCAAAAGCACTCGGGCATATGCCTCACAGACCTAGAGGAGATTCATTATAATGAATTACAGACTGCTGAGTGTCGCCATTGATGGTACAATTGACGGCGCGTTTGCCCAAATTTGTGGGAAACGCCCCCTTTTTGCTTGATATTGACGTCTCAGGCCATCTTTGGAGAGCGATAACTTAAGAAATACAGGGCCGCTTCAAAAGCACTCGGACATATGCGTCACAGACCTAGAGGAGATTCATTATTATGAATTACAGACTGCTGAGTGTCGCCATTGATGGTACAATTGACGGCGCGTTTGCCCAAATTTGTGGAAAACGCCCCTTTTTGCTTGATATTGACGTCTCAGGCCATCTTTGGAGAGCGATAACTTAAGAAATACTGGGCCGCTTCAAAAGCACTCGGGCATATGCATCACAGACCTAGAGGAGATTCATTATAATGAATTACAGACTGCTGAGTGTCACCATTGACGGTACAATTGACGGCGGGTATGCCCAAATTTGTAGGAAACGCCCCTTTTTGCCTGATTTTGACGTCCGAGGCCATCTTTGGAGAGCGATAACTTAAGAAATACAGGGCCGCTTCAAAAGCACTAGGGCATATGCGTCAGAGACCTAGAGGAGATCCATTATTATGAATTACAGATTGCTGAGTGTCGCCATTGATGGTACAATTGACGGCGCGTTTGCCCAAATTTGTGGAAAACACCCCCTTTTGCTTGATATTGACGTCTCAGGCCATCTTTAGAAAGCGATAACTTAAGAAATACTGGGTCGCTTCAAAAGCACTCGGGCATATGCGTCAGAGACCTAGAGGAGATTCATTATAATGAATTACAGACTGCTGAGTGTCACCATTGACGGTACAATTGACGGCGCGTTTGCCCAAATTTGTGGGAAACGCCCCTCTTTGCCTGATATTGACGTCTCGAGGCCATCTTTGGAGAGCGATAACTTAAGAAATACAGGGCCGCTTCGAAAGCACTCGGGCATATGCCTCACAGACCTAGAGGAGATTCATTATAATGAATTATAGACCTCTGAGTGTCGCCATTGATGGTACAATTGACGGCGCGCATGCCCGCATTTCTGAGACACGCCCCTTTTGTCCCTGATTTTGACATCTGAGGCTGCGAAGACTTAAGAAATATTGGACCGCTTCAAAAGCGTTCTGGCGTACGCTTAGCAAACCTACATAAGATTGATTATTTAGCACTAACAGCGTGCTAAATGTCAACATAAATGGTACTGTTCATGTCGCGTTTGCCAAAATATCTGGACCACGCCCACTCATTGTGGCATCTTTATCTTTAATACCATCCTTGAAGTGCAATAGCTGGAGAAATAAAATTCGGACACTTTTTAAAGGATAGTTCGGACCAAAAAACTTCTTGCCTCCTTAATTATTTAGCACTTTAAGTAGAATTTATTTGAGGTAATTACGTGATGAGAACAAAGAAAAACGCATTCAGGCTCCGTGCTTATAATTTAAGAAAACATTCAGTGTAGTTGCCGTTTCGTTTTACAGTACATATGTTGCTAAAGTATGTATTTAGGAACGCAATAACGTCACTGAATCCTCGAGTCTCCTCACCAACGGCGGCTTCTTTTTTGTATTTAAAGTCCTGCGGAACCACTTTAAAATTAAGTAATCTGAAAATAAAAAAATGTGCCCATGTAGCTAGACACATTGGCTATATATATAGCAAAATGCAACTAAATTGATTGTGTGGTTCTCTTGGGGTTTGCAATAAATGTTGAAAAGACGTACGATTTTCTGCGGCTCGCCATAGGAACCAATGAGTAAAAGTTTGGTTGCATTTTGGCTGTACTTAATATAAACCCACGACCACGAAATTTCTCGTGCAAATTGACGGCAACGTAGTAAAAGGTGACACAAAAGTGCAGAGCGATTGAGTGATTAGTTTTGTTGGTATAAAAAAGATCGCTTTGGTCCATTGAGTTACGGGCGGCGGCGCAACGGCGGCCGATAGGTGGCGTAAGTGGTGGCGGCGCGCGCATGTCTGGGAATCTTGGGGTTAGTCAGTCCTCGAACATGGGTGTATCCATCCTGATGCAGGGGCGTAGACCTCGGCGTCTTGAAGCACCACCTCGCGCAACAAGTTTTCGCGAGCGAAACCAGCCACAGCAAATTCACTTTCGCAGCACGACCGCCCGGCGCCAGCAAGCAAGCCGCGCTCGCGACCTCTACGAGCAATCCAGGAATCGAAACTGCGGGAACGAGGAGTGGCCGGCAAGGGTCGAGTGGCGCAGCAAGCCACGGGAGGAACGGGAGGAATGGTAGAAGGGTGAGAAGGGAGGCAACAAAAGGCACACGCGGGCGAGGAGGATACGTTTGTCTCTGAGACATGTTCCTTGGTGGGACTGCTTGCTGCGCTTCAAGTCCAACGACAGACAACAGCTCGTCCGTCGTCGATCGTTTGTCGGCGCTTGTCGGCGATTGTCGCGGGTATTTGTCGTTGCAGTGGGACAGCATCGGCGACACGGAACTTTGTGGTATCGTCGGACAAAAATTGGTGTTTGTCACTCTAGTGGGATGAGGCTATTAGTTTCACTCAAAAGGGCGCCACTTTTTGCTCCTGTTCAGCCTGACTCAAATCTTCCTTGCTTGATTATCGTTTTTTTTTTAGTAAAGTCAGAAGCAGATATAAATACTCAAAGTGTTGGCAAGCGGCAAACAAAGATATATTATAGAACTTTTTTTTAAATTAATGATTTAAGTTAGTGTTGTAAAGCTGGTGCAATATAAGTAACGCTTTAAATCACTAGGTGGATGATCTTGATTTTTGTTCTCCGCCCTGGAGAAAAGACGTGGGCGTGCATAAATTTAATCGGTAATTAAAGCGCGCGAAAGCACTGGGACCTATAGTTTTCATTTTGTCTAATTATTTTCCTGAACACCCTAAAAGTTTTGAGCGTTTTTGTCGCATTTGTTCTTATGAAAGTTCGATATGCGTGTTTTTTTATGTATTTTTGCAATTAGAATCCTGCGGTTGTCCATGGTTTTCGAGCTCTGCTAAAACGCCTGATATTTTGATGAGGAAAGTGCTTATTGTAAATAGTTTCAAAAGTATTAAGAAATTCTTCATAAGCTTGACTTGAATCAGTTTGGGTCAAAACCCCCGCCCAGTTTGTAGTGTTCAGACTTTCTCTGAAATGCTCTAGGCGGTCCGTGGTAATGCTTTGAACAAGAGTGTGAATTTTAGGACATTTACGTCTACTAATATTTTTATTTATACAAAAAAAGTTACAAAGTGATTACTGATATTCCAAGCTATCACACCTGATCTTCTAATGTGTAGCGACCTTTCTTGCGCACCTCGACCCTCCTGGGTAGAAATAAAGGATTTTAGTATTAACATTCTTGACATTACTCCAGCTTAACACAATCTTTCCTCTCGAGAATTGGTTTTACTCAAAACTAAATTTTTGTTATCTAATAAATGTTATCACGTAGCCCTGATAACGTGCACAGTAGTTGAGGTGAAATGAACCGGGGCGACTCACAGTTGCAAAAATCCGAGAAAATGTTCGCCACTCCTGGTCAGGAGCCATATATTTTAGCTCCAAGGCTCACTCCACATTATAGTAATGTTTTTTAAGAGCATGCTATAAACAAGGGGTCTCAAACACGCGGCCCGCGGGCCGCAGGCAACCGGCTACGAGTCCCGGTTCCGATGTCTCGAGCGCCAGAAACAGCATGCACCGTAGTGATCTCTTCTCGCCGATTCATTTTCGCTGAAAAAGTAGCTCCGCTCTTTAAAGTATTCAGATAGTTTATACTTATCTGTGTTCATTTGCCATTTGTTTTCCTTTATCTGTTGCTTCCCAGCTTTTTGTAATATACAACAATTCCGCAAACTCTCCATCAGCATGAGCAACTGCCAAAGATAAAGCTACCAGCTCGAAATTCTCGTCTTTAAAAACATATCCTCATTAAACGACGAGTTTTTCTTCAGAGGCATGTAATAAAAATCGTAAAGAAAACAATAACTGTCAAATTAACTGTCTGTTTTTAGATACCTGTTGAACTTGGTTAATTCCTGAGTGAATTTAACAATTGGAGCAACAATGTACTTGCTCTCGTAATCTATTAAAAATGACAGCACGTTGGCGAGGCGGTGTCATTTTAATTATTGTTATCACAGCAGGTCAGGGACCAAAGTAGTCGTATGAAGAAATAAGATCTAAAGATAACTAGCCAAACTGTGAGTTCACAAAAAGCGTAGAGCAGGAGATCTCTTCTCTTATTTTTAAACTCCCCCCTTCCTGCCGCCCCCCCCCCCAACACCGTTCTTACGCTGGCCCTCGACCATTCGGGCGTGCGCTATGTGGCCCTCATACTCAAATGAGTTTGAGACCACTGCTATGAACAGTATAAAACGCAAAAAATCATTGTTTCAGTAGCAAAAACAAAAGATCGCTGCTGCCGCCACGCTCAACCTTGAATACGTCAGCTGTTCGCGCAGCAAGTTATATATAACAAAGTATGGTGACTGCAGCCTTGAGCACTTATTCGCGGCTTGAACATTCCCGAAATCCCTGTTCTCCCTGGTGCAAGCTGGTTAGGTTACTTAGCGTGTGCATAAAGGACGGCGGCCGCACGCGATTGCCTGGTCATTAGAGCGACGGTGTAACGTAAGACTCCAGGCAGCACAAAATATTGGCCCAATATTGGAAAAATTGGGTAACTTGGTCAAGTTGGGCAGGCTTCCCCAGCATGCCCCAAATATTGGTAAATGTTGGGCATATTTTGCAATAATTGGCCAATATTACGCGGTATGTGCCCAACATTGGTAAATATTGGGATAATCTTAGTATAGCTGTCTGTGGTGGACTAGTTCACGCTAGCAGGTATGTGACAGAGTGAGACGGAACACGAAGACAATGTTGTTGGATACGATAAATACGATTAAAGATATAAGACTTTATATACAGATTATTACAAAAACAGCACGAACAAATGTCACTGACAGTATGGAATAAGGGTCTTACAGGCCTTGCCGGGGAGCGATGCGAGAGTGTTCGAAGCCTGGTGAGCGTTGCAGGGATGGCTTGGTTGGATGTCTCAGCCCGTCTGTTGACGTTTGGCTAGGGGGCGGCGTCTTCGTAGTCGGGTCTTGCGTGTAGCTGCAAGACTCCATCGACCTGTCGACGGACGACCTTGCGTAAAGGTGCAAGGCACAGCCCGCCGGCCTGATGCTGTCCCGTCGAGTTCCACACCCCTTCTTCTTCTCCTTCCTTCTTTTTCTTCTTCCTCAGTGAAGGCTTTCTTTCTTGCCCGTTGAAATCACCACGCTCACCCCAAATCACCACACTGTCCAATATTATCCAGTGTGTTCCGAATTATAATACATATTGGGACAATCTTCGTACGGCTGGACAAGATTACAAACATTGATTATTATATGCCCAATATTTGTAAATATTGGTATAATCTTGGTATAGCATTCCAATATTATTTAGTATGCACTTAATATTGAGTGAATATTGGAACAATCTAGTCATAGCTGGGCAATATTAACAATATTATCCAGTATGTGCCCAATATTGGTAAATATTGGGACAATTTTATTTCATTTTTTTCATTTAATTTATTTAGATACCTTGATAACACTATAAGGTAACGGGTCTGTCGAAGCGAGTAGAGGCTTGAAGGACAGAACCCAGCAAATGGAATGTCACAGATAACACAGAAGTCCGTGAAGCATACATTTAAAACATGTATCGCACTATACGAGAAACAGAAAATAATCACCTCACAATATCACAGCAGACATATTTAACACAAAATATCACACAGCAGTACATTATTGAAATTGTACAATGAATCAGAGCGCAAAATTGTTCAATAGTTTTTTTTTTTCAATTTGTTCCTACTTGTAGCTTTAAAGAACTGGCACTGTGTAGTATGGCACATAGTAAGAGCGCTCTCGCTTACCATATCTTGTAAAACAGCGGGGGTTTATCAAGCGATCAGAGGTACGTAAATCTCTGCAGAGCACAAAGGGATGTTTAAATTCGCTACACGAGAAATGAGCAAGCACAACACATTGCAAAAAAAGTGAAAGGAAGTTAGGCAGTTGTAGAGCCACAAAGATGTCAGCTTCTGATGAAAGATCATAATGATAACCGACACTTCTCAACAAATTCCTAAGAATGCGGTCCATTTTAGTTTGCCATATTTCTGCACAGTTACCAAATAATGTGATGCCATACCTTAGTATACTATAAGCAAGAGCATTAGCAATTGAGTTTCTTACAGTAAATGACATCTACACCCTATTGTAAAGTAAGCAGTACAGGCTGCAGAAGCTTGCCAGAAACATGGGTTAAATGCGTTGACCATGACAAATCTGAATCAAAGAATATGCCTAAGTACTTAACAGTGGCAACATATTTCAGGGAACTACATGTACAATCAAGGCAGTTGTATCTGTGCAACACAAATGATGAGTTCAATTCTACATGCTTCAGCGGACTCCTGAAGCAAGCAAGTCTGGTTTTGGATATGTTAACAGTAATATGAGTGTCAGAAAACCAGTCCATTATTCGTGCAGAGTCATGTTGCCCTAACTGCACAGCTTGACGGTAATTAATGTGACTAGAGACAAGTAAAGTATCATCCGCATACTGAAAAGTTTTTAACTAGCGAGCCTTGTTGAGAAATCATTAACAAAAAGATTAAATAACAAAGAAGCCAAACCTGATCCCTGGGCACACCGGCTTTTAGCATCAGCCGAGCACTTTTGAAATTTCATATAGATACGATTTGGGAGCGGTCAAGAAATACATTTCTAAGCAATGCAATAAACGGTCCACGAAAACAGTAATTTTGCAGTTTGAAAAAAAAAAAGCCAAGTTTCGGCGACATCAAAAAAAAATTGCACATGAACATAAGTTTTGATTAACAGCACTGTGTAGTAGGTCAGGAAAATCTTCGAGCAGTGGTTGGGTGCCCTTTTCAGCAAGAAAACCACACTGGTTAGGCGACAGGATGTTGGAAGTTTCAATGAATCTGGACATAACAAGATACAAATGCTTTTCCGAAATCTCCGCAATGCAAGGTAAGATAGAATAGGGCGATAACACTCAGGCTTGTTAGGCGATCCTCCCTTGAAAACAGGCTTCACAAGTGCGGTTTTTAGTTTAATTAAGATGACGCCATAGACCGAGAACTCATTGATCATGGTAAAAATTACGTGCTGAACATGTCCAAAGTTTCGGCAGAGATCATTAATACGAATTGTATCAACACCAGGAGATTTATTGCGTTTTAAAGAAAACAAAATGGAGTGTAATTTGTCTATCGTGAGAAGAGGAAGAAATGCTGAGTTTGATACACTAACATTAGCGCTCGAGACAAGCGGCTTGAAATCACTGTCTCTCACAAAGCCCGACGGCGCAGCAAAAAGTTCGTTAAAGTTGTTCACTACTGATTGCAGATCTGTGCCGAAGTGTTTTTGAAGGGAGTCAAGAAGCGAAGCCTTTACTCCACGCCCTGTAAAAGATTCAATCAACTTCCATGTTTAACGTGGATTCGATCTTGCCTCAAAGAATCTTTGCTGAAAGTAGCTTCGTTGGGCAGACCGTATAATTGCATTGGCTTTGCTCCGAGCGCTTCGATACTGTGGTTTTAACTGCAAATTGTTTGGCGAACGACGGGAACGTAGCCACAACGTATATTTTTCTTTGATTGCAGTCATAATATCATAATTATACCATGGCCTTAAAAACCGTCGTTTGAAATTAACCTCTTTCTTGGCGACAGAATAAAAGGATTGAAAAACCTCGACGAAAGCTTTATAACAATGGAAGGTTTTACGGATATCAAAAGTTCGTTCCAGTCAAAGGCAGCGACCAAAACATCGATTTTTTTCCGTATCCGTAATTGAAATACACGAACAATCGTGCCTAGTTCCTTGCTCTTCTGGTGGACAATAATACCAATATAACCCACAATGTGCCCTATATTGGTAAATATCGGGATAATCTTGGTATAGCGGCCCAATATTACCCAATATGTGCCAAAGACATATTGGTACAGTCTTGGTGTAGCTGTATAATATTAACAATATTACCCAGTATGTGCCCGATATTGGTAAATATCGGGTCACACTTGGCATAGCTGTACAATATTACCAATATCCCAGTGTGTGCCCAATATTGGTTAATATTGTGATAATCTTGTTATAGCTATCCAATATTATTCCGTATGTGCCAATATTGTAAGTATTGAGACACTCTTGGTATAGCTGGACAAAATATTTAGTATTATCCAGTATGCGTTCAATATTGGTAAATATTGGGATAATTTAATTATAACTGGATAATATTACCAATATTACCCAGTGTATGCTCAGTATTGGTAAATACTGTGATAATCATGGGATAGCTGTGCAATATTATTCAGTATATGTCCCCAACATTGGTAAACATTGGGACAGTCTTGGTAGAGCTGGACAATAGTACAAATATTATGCAGTATGTGGCTAATCTTTTTCATAATTATAATAATATGTTTACTGCTCATATATAAAATAACACTGCACATAGATGGGTCTATCCAAGCCAAAGGAGGCTTGTGGGACAGGACCCGGCAAGTAGAACGACAAAATACACAGTTATGTTAACAGCACTGCAAACAATACAAAGGAAAACAATTAAGAAAAGTCAAAACGTAATCCTACAATCTCAAATTCGATAGCAATTGTATTAATTTCCTAATGGAATTGGCCTCGTAGACATCATCAAATAATCTATTAAAGGTAAATGGCAGATAATAAGAACGAACTCTTTTTCCATGTCGTGTAACAGAACGTAGGACTTCGATTCGAGATGTGCAACGAAGGTTTCTTCGGGCAACAAAGGTACACTTCAAATTCATTATTTCGAAAATGGCGAAGCACGACAGTCAGCAGAAACAAAGAAGAAAAACTCGGCATTCACAAAGACTCGAAGATGTTCACATCAGACGAAACTTCCAAAGGATACTCAACACTCTTTAACAAGCTCCTCAAAATTCGATCAATTTCTATTTGGCAAAGCTTTGCACAATTACCGAACAAAGTAATATCATATCTAAGTACACTGTAGCCAAGCGCGTATGCAATAGATTTTCTAACTGAAAAAGGCATGAACACTATGTGATTGAAGAGTAAACAGCTGACGATTCGAAGTTTTCTACAAACGTGTGACAGATGCGAATTCCAAGACATATCTGAATCTAAAAAAACTCCCAATTATCTCACATTATCAACATATTCTAACGGGGACAGGTGCAGTTTGGACAAGTTGATTTGTGTAATAAAACCGGCGAGTTAACGACCACAGCCTCCTGTGGATTTCTGAAACAGACAAGCTTCGTATTCGAAGCATTAATTGTAATTAGATTTTCTTTAAATTAGTCCAAGATTTTCGTTGCATCATGGCTCAATAGTTGTACGGCTTGATGGTATTTAAGATAACGGAAGACAAGTACAGTGTCGTCCGCATATTGAAAGAGGCTACAATTAGACACTGTCGTTAAAAGGTAATTTACGTAAAGATTAATAAGTAAAGGGGACAATACGGGACCCTGTGGGACGCCAGCACTTATGAATGCTCGTGCACGTTTATAACATCCGACAGACACGATTTGGGAACGACAGAGAAAACAATTTTGAAGAAGAGCGAAAAAACGACCGCGGAAGCCGAAGTTATACAGTTTGCGGAGGAGCAACTTGTGGCTTAGAGTGTCAAAAGCTCTTGGCAAGTCCAAAAAGGGCCCACGCGAATAAGTTTTTCTCGAATGCACTGGGAATTATGTCTATAAAATCTTCAGGCAGAGGCTGGGTGCCTCTGCCGGCCACAAAACCATATTGGCTGCTTGAAAAAGAGCACGAGCTGTCAATAAAACTTGTTATCGCACTGAACAAATGTCTTTCCAATATCTCGCCAATGCACGACAGAATTGAGATTGGCCGATAGCACTCATGTTTATCTGCTGCGCCACCCTTAAAAAGTGGAACAAGTGCGGTTTTCAGATCGGTATGAATGACACCAGATGGCAAAAACATGCTTATCATACTATAATAATAAACTAATAATAATAATAAACTTTATTCAGACTGAGTAGTCTTGGCTGGTGGGGCAAAAGGCGATCTAACGCCGCCTGACGAGGCTCCACCAGCCGTGTACATCGTTCAGCAGCAGAGGGGGACAAAAAAAACAATATAATAATAAAAAATTCAACAGCATTCAGACAATGATAGGACAAAGTCTAAAATGTTAGCGCTAGTAGTAATATAAATACACATAACACTCGGGTACCATCCAAGTCAAAAGTAATAATACATTCACATGAACACACGTCATACCGTCTACGTCACAACCGTACAATCAACAATAGTAGAAAAAACACTAGCCAAAATTCAACAAGAAGTAAGCTTTCACACTCTTTTTAAAGGTATAAGGCGATACAGCATCTTTAACTATTTCTTCAATTTCCAAATACTTACTTAAAAATTCAGGAACTTGATGTGCTAATCTTTGTAAACCATAATTTGTTTGAGATTTCGGTGTCATATAATTTTGGTCCCTGAGATTATAAGGTGTACTTTTACGTTGATAGAGCTCGTAGAATGCCGCCTGGTCACTACTAATTTGTTTATATATTTCTACCGCAAGTTTAACATTGAAAAGTTGATCAATACGCAGTATTCGATACTTCGAAAAATAAGGGGCTGCATGCTCTTTGGACGATACACTTTCAATGGTGCGTACAGCTTTTTTTGAATGGTAATGATTTTGTCAAGGTTGGTTTTTGTGGTTGAACCCCATACTAAAAGACAGTAATTAAGATGTGAGTTTATAAGGCTGTAATAAAGTTGGCACATAAGCCAGCTGGGAAGAAGAAACTTGACTCTATTTAGAATGCCAACTGAACTAGATATTTTAGAGCGCACATGGTTTACATGGCGTGTCCAATTTAATGTTTCGTCAAACCAAACCCCCAAGAACTTGTGCGAAGGTACTTGCTCTATTAATGAATTTAGAAATGTTATAGTCACAGGACTGGTCATCTTATTTCTGGGCTTGAAGATGATGTATTTTGTTTTACCTATGTTCAGTTCTATTTGATTTAATCGCAGCCATAATGATAATTGGTGCAGCCAAGCGTTCGCCGAGTTTTCAAGTTTTTCTAGGCTCTTGTCGGTGAAAAAAACATTAGTGTCATCGGCATATAGAATAATATTTGGAGTTGCTGGTATGTTGATTAGGTCATTTATGTATAAGATAAAAAGTAATGGCCCTAAAATTGACCCTTGTGGAACACCGTAATATATTTGCTTCAGCTCTGATTGAAAACCATTAATGAGTGTATATTGTAAACGATTAGATAAATAATTACGAATCAAGTCTAGTGCGATACCTCTTATACCGTATAATGGTAGTTTTTCAAGAAGAACATCGTGTTTAATAGAATCAAAAGCCTTTCTAAAATCTAAGAAAATTCCAATTGTATATAACTTGTTTTCAAAAGCATCACTTAATTTATTTTTTATGTTTAATAAGGCCATTTCGGTAGATCTGCGTTTTTGAAAGCCATACTGCTGTTTTGCAATTAAGTTCTTCTCTTCTAGATAACAAATCAATTTGCTATTTATTACTTGTTCTAAGATTTTTGAAAAAAGCGGTAGCACCGATATTGGCCTATAATTGTTCATATCATGCTTTGGCCCACCTTTATGTAAAACACAAACTCTAGTGATTTTCATCCTATCAGGAAAAATTCCCGTAGATAAAGAAATATTGCAAATGTGTGCCAGAGGAGCTTATATGAGGTACGAGATTGCCTTAATTGGTGCTGCTTTAAGATCATCCTGACCAGCTGAGGTGTTATTCTTTAATGCTAGTATTAAGGTAATAACCTGTTCTTCACCAATTGGTGAGAGAAAAATTGAGTTTGATATCATGTTTGGAATATGAGAGCTAATAGTCTCATTCACAACCGGAGAAGAGGAAGACCCGCCGCAGCGTAGGAAGTGCGAATTAAATTGGTTTGATAGTGATACACCGGCGTATGCAACACCATCACTAGTGATTTCAATGGGGTGTCTACTAGTTGGTCGCGATATAAGACTTGCCACTTCTTTCCATATTTTCTTGGGATCGTTAGAGATAGCTGAAAACTTGTTTTGATGATAATGCAATTTGGATTTCTTAATATCTGAGGCTAATTTATTTCTAAATTTTTTGTACTCAGCCAATATTTTTTCATCTCTCAGTTTGATGAATTTATGGTACATACGATTACGAACATTAATTCTTTTAAAAAGATCCGGTGTTATCCAAGGTTTTCTCGATTTCTTGTGCTTCCGAACTCTAATACAAAGAAGGAATTCTTTGATAGCTTCAAAATTTCTAACAAGGTCACCAACTCGAATGTTATCAATACCAGGTGTGTTATTGTGTTTTATTCCAAATAAAATGGAGCGTAATGTACCGACATCAAGTTACGGCAAAAAGATTGAAGCAGATGCTATGTAACCGCGGCTTGGACTCGCTGAAATCATCTCTGGCAATACCTGACGCTTCCGCGAATTATGTGTTAAAATCATCAACGGTTGACTGCAGGTCGGCGCCGAAATGCTTTCGAAGTGAATTGAATAATGGTTGCATATATGGGTGGCCTCTAGAAGGGTTAATCAAATTCCGTGTCTCTCGCAGATTTGACCTGCTCTCAGAAAACTGTTTTTGAAATTAACGCCGTTTTGCAGTTCGGATATTTGCATTTACAAGGTTTCTAGGGCTCTTAATTTCCGCCCTTAACTCTTCGTTTTTAGGCGGCGCGTCTGGGCCGCGACCCCAGCACTTCCTGGTTTTGATAGCCTTCATAATATCGGAGTTCAACCATGGTTTATCCGATCTTTTCTTGAAAATTATATCTTTCTTTGAAACAGCATAAAAGGACTTCCAAACTTCAACAAAAGCAGAATATAAATTAGGAGACTGATTGGACTGAAGGAAATCATTCCAATCAAAAGCCGCAACCAATGCATCAAACTTAATCGGGTCCGTGATTGCTACCCGCACGCAGCCAATTTTGTTAGTTTTATGCTCTGCACCCCGCCGCTGTAAATGACACTCAATAAAGTAATGACAAGGAAGTCTTTCAGTAATGACAGCAGATTTCACCAAAATATCAGTGGTTCTAATATTTATATGATCCAAACAACACACTACCAATTTTCCAGACAAAATATCCTCTCTTGTAGGCAGGCTAATTGTATCTTCAATTCCATATTCCGACAGAAGCGTGAGGTAATTACAGAAGGTAGATTTATTGGTTTTGAATGTATCGATATTAAAGTATCCAACCAAACAGAGTTGCCCTTTAGACCGTAACTGCCCAGGAACTACCTCAAGTTCCGCAAGAAAAAGACAAACGTTTTCGGAAGGAGGTCTTTACACTGCCAGCAAAAATAAAGAAAAATCAGAGTGGAATATTTTTATGCCGATGGATTCAGCGTGCTGAAAGAAAACTTAACTAAATGGCACCCACTTATTTTGAATATTTATTGCAATACCACCACCTCTGTTATTGTCACGTGTATAAAAAAATTCTTTATAACCGTCTAACACGAACTGATTACATTGCAAGGAAGTTACAGCAACCTTGGTGATAACAAATACATCAACCGTAGGTTTCAAACTGCATACCGAAATCTGGCTCTCGTCCCAATTTTAGTCCCAATACTTCCTAAGGCTTCTAATATTCATATGAATCAGCGTTAAAGAGTTGTTATTTATTGGTCCTAAAATCTGATTAAATGAATTACAATCGGGAAGCAGAACACAGGTAGTCATGCTCGTCCTACACTAGTTTTTCAATATCACTTACTACGTTTATACACAGAGCGAGTGAACCCTCACTTTTCCTTGCAAACATTTTTGAATTTTTAGCCACACAAACTGATACCCGCTTTCTTTGCCTTGAGAGCTAGCCATCCAAAATAGCTCCCTGTTTGCTGCTGCAAGGTTGTCGTTGAAACACAACCATGGCCTCTTTTCAGATTGACACAGCTTGTGCAATTTGCCTCGCGCCGCCATCCAGACTCCCTTTATTTAAACGGAAGCGAAGCTTACTGTTGTATGTTTTTTTTTCCAAGCGATGAATAACCAGGATGTCTGACGATTGAAAAGATGGAATAGCGAGCTTTATCGAAATATCCTTCAGGACCTCCATCAAATCTTTGCCTTGAACAAAAGGAAGTCCTTGCACCTCCATATTGCGCTTGCGGCTGTAGTGTTGCGCTTCGTTAAGCTCTATCCTCAAATGTTCAATTTCCCGCGACTGTTCGACCATCGTCGCCCTGACCGTTCCCACTTCTGTTTGCAGTTTCTTTACCGATTCCTCGTTTGTTTTCACCAGAGAAAGAACGGAGTCGTACTTGGCACCAAAAGAATCAACGGCTGACTGGAGACTACTGTGATGTAGTGAGAAGTTTCACTGTTTTCGCTATGTTTAGCGGACTTCCTGTTTTGGTTGTCAACCCTGTTATCTGTTTGTTATCGGATCAGAAAAGTAAAACCTACCAGTCGTAACCAAGACCGCGATGTGTCCGGCTCAAGCAACGTTACTAGAACCACTCAGTTGGGAAACTGCCATAGATACTGCTCTGAAAAAGTGGCACCGATCCGTCCACAAGAGCCGAGCTAATGGCGATCCCAACGCCGCCACTTCTCCCGCAGCGGCCGGTCCAGGAACTGCACGTGACTTTCATTTTCGTTGTAATCGGCCATTTTGAGGCCAGAACAGAGACTGTGAAAGGGGCTTCGAGGTACCGCCCCGACTCCCAAGCGGACGCGCCGCGGTTAACTTCCGTGGTTAATATGCGCCTAACTCAGGACGCGCTACCCGAAATCCCCGCTGAGGCAGGGTTGTATAAATACAATATTAATTATACTGCAAAACCTTGCGAACTAAAGATTTTAGAAAACGACACGCGCCCCCCATTTTGTACTAAACTCCAATAAAAGCTACTACAAAAAGAGTTTTTTTCGTTAGTTTTTACGCAAAAACATGCTTTCTAAAAGCTCAAGGCAACCACAGTTAAGACAAATGATACAGAGTGGCGCTGTTGTCGCATTTAGCTCGGTCTCGGTGGACGCCAGCGGCCCAGGTTTCAACGGTGAGTTTCCCAACTGAGAGTTCTAGTAACGTTGGGCTCAAGTCATTACAATTGGCGACGAGAAACTAAGCCTAAACGGCGACGTCAGTTAGAGAACAAAGAAAGACCCACGGCGGCAGAAGCGGCCACAGCGGCGGCACAGCGGCTGCAGTATGACAACCAACGGCATCGGAGAATTCCAGCTCGGAACAGGGAGCGCATGGGAAGAGTATGTCGAGAGGTTGGAGATGTACTGCGTGTGTCACAAGCTGGCTAGCGAAGAGCAAAAGCGCGCGGTTTTACTCAGTTGCTGCGGCGCCGAAACGTACTCGCTCATAGTTACGCTGGTAAAGCCTAGTCGTCCGACGACAGCGAACTATGCAGACATTGTGGCAGCAGAGAAGTCGCACATGCACCCGCGGCCTTCCGAGCTCTACGCAAGATTCAAGTTTTACAAACGGAATCAAGCGGCGGGGAAAAGCATCGCCGATTACGTGACAGCTCTCCGCAAGCTAGCGGGCGACTGTGAGTTCGGGGACAAACAGTTGCCGCTCGATGTGATGCTCCGTGATCGTTTTGTGTGCGGAATTCGCAGCGAGACGATACAACAGAGGCTGCTCGCCGAACACAAGCTGACGTTCGACGCGGCGTATGACTTGGCGCTCACGGCGGAAGCCGCAGCCAGGCAGCTGAAGGACATCAATGAGGATCGAAAGACGGCCGCGGACGGCGACGCCAGCGTGCATGCAACCGCGGAGAAGAGCTCGCCGCACGAGAAGAAAGAGAGCTGCTACCGTTGTAACGGTAAGCATCTTCCAACTTCATGCAAGTTCAAGACTTCGACATGTGATGAATGTCAGAAGCTAGGGCACATCGCGGCAGCGTGCCGTTCGAAAAAAGAGGCGGGGAAGCCAGCGACGGGAAGCAAGCGTGGAAACGCAAAACAGGTGCACGAAGTGGATGAGTTATTCTCATATGCGAGTTAACCGAGGCACCAAAGAAGTACATGGTCGAGGTTTCCATTGCAAATGAGCAAGTCACCATGGAAGTGGACTCAGGTGCATCCTGTTCGATAGTCAGCGAGGACGCGTTCAGGAAAATTGAAGCAAGCTCAAGAAAAAGATCCCTATCGTGGAATCGAGCACCAAGCTGGTCACATGGTCCAGTAAAACACTGCCGACCCTCGCTAAAGCGATGGTGGACGTCAAGTTCAAAGATCACGTTGCAACATTACCGTTGCTAGTGGTCGGAAGGCAAGGCAACAGTTTGCTGGGCAGGAACTGGTTTCCAGCGCTGGGGATTGGAGTGCAAGGCATCCAAGAGCTGAGCAGCTCCGAAGAGGATCTTACGGAAGCTTTTCAGGAGATTTTCGGCAGCGACTTGCCAGGATTCACAGGAGCACCCCTCCACATTGAACTGAATGACGCCGCCGAGCCGAAGTTCCTCAAGTGTCGTCCGGTGCCATTTGCCCTTCGTGAAGACGTCAACAACGAGCTGGATCGCCTCCAGAAGCTAGGCATCTTGGAGCCTACCCAGTATGCCAGCTGGGCGACGCCACTGGTTGTGGTAAGAAAAAAGACGGGTCCCTGAGACTGTGTGGGGATTATCGAAGTACGGTGAACAAGGCAGTGAAAAGCAATGTTTACCCTCTACCGACCACCACCGAAGTGTTTGCGGCAATAGGCACCAGCTGCATCTTCACGAAACTCGACCTCGCGCAGGCCTACCAGCAGCTGACGCTGGACGATGAGTCTGCAGAGCTCCTCACGATCAACACCTTGAAAGGACTGTACAGAGTCCGACGACTGCCTTTCGGTGTTTCGGCAGCGCCGGGACTGTTTCAGCGTGTCGTCGACAGTCTGATCTCTGGAATCCCTGGTGTTGTAGCGTACCTGGATGATATCATCATCTCAGGAAAAACGAAACAAGAGCACAACGAGCGTGTGGAGGCCGTGTTGCGACGGTTACAAGATGCCAGACTGAGGGTCAACAAGGACAAGTGCCAGTTTGGCAAGACAAGCATAGAGTACCTTGGACACAAGATCGATGCTTCGGGGATTCACCCAAGTGCCAGCAAGGTTGCAGCAATCCACAGCGCCCCAGCTCCAACTAACAAAAAGGAACTACAGGCCTTCTTGGGCATGGTGAACTTCTACAGTCGATTCCTGGAAGGGAAGGCAGAGGTTGCAGAGGTTCTGCATCGCCTGCTAGACGACGGGCGTAAGTGGACCTGGACAAGGGAACACCAGAACGCTTTTGAAAGCCTCAAGAAACTGCTGACTTCTGAGTCGCTTCTGGTGAAGTACGACACCAGCCGTCCTCTGGTGCTATGCTGCGACGCCTCACCAGTGGGGGTTGGAGCAGTGTTGGCACACCAAGACGACAGCGGGAATGAGCTTCCTATCGCATATGCCTCACGTACTCTTGGCAAGAGCGAGCGGAATTATGCACAAATCGACCGAGAAGGTCTTGCCGTTGTCTACGGGGTTAGACACTTTCACCAGTATCTGGCAGGAAGAAGTTTTACGATCATAACAGATCATAAGCCGCTACTGGGATTGTTCGGCACAGACAAGCGCATGCCTGAGGTCCTTTCACCTCGAATGCTACGGTGGACACTCCTGTTGAGTGCCTACAACTACCAGATCAAGTACCGGAAGGGTCAAGACAACTCTAACGCGGATGGTCTAAGCCGGCTGCCACTGCCTGGAGAGGTTGACGAACCAGCACCACCCGGTGACATCCTGTTGCTTGAAGCCGTCCAGTACCCCCCACTTCTGGCTACTGACATTGCAAGCTTGACCAAAAAGGACACCGTGCTCTCAAGGGTGAAGCAGTGGGTGCTCAGCGGATGGCCCGATGACAGTTCTGGTGGAGACTTTGCACCATTCGAAGTGAGACAAACAGAACTGTCAGTGCATCGAGACTGTTTGTTATGGGGTAATCGTGTGGTGATCCCAAAGGCGGCAAGGAGCCAAGTCCTACAGCTCTTGCACGCAAATCATCCTGGAATGACGGCGATGAAGGCAATAGCTCGTAGCCTAATCTGGTGGCCGAAACTCGATCAAGAGATTGAGGAGTTTGTGCGCTACTGCGGCAAGTGCCAAACCAACCGTCAGAGCGACCCCAAGGCACCAGTACACTTCTGGATGAAACCAGAGCAGCCCTGGAGCAGGTTGCACGTCGACTTCGCAGGTCCAGTCAAAGGCGAGGTTTTCTTGGTAATCGTCGATGCATATTCCAACTGGGTGGAAGTAGAGATCATGCCATCGATGACTTCTACTGCCGTAATCAGGAGCCTGCGCAAGTGTTTTGCAACAGATGGTTTGCCGGACGTCATTGTGTCGGATAATGGAACTGCATTCACCAGCCAAGAGATGCAGGACTTCCTCAGGCTCAATGCTGTCCGCTTCGTGTACACGGCTCCATACCACCCTGCAAGCAATGGCAGGGCAGAGCGGATGGTGAGGGAGGTGAAGGCGACGCTCAAGAAGCAATCGCAAGGAGATACCCAGTGCAGAATCTCGCGATTTCTGTTCAAACAGCACACCACCCCCACTCAGTGACTGGCAAGACACCAGCTGAGCTCATGATGGCACGGAAGTTGCGTTCCCCACTGGACAGGCTTCATCCAGATCGGATTAGAGAACCGGAGAGACCAGACCCAAAGGTGAAGAAGTTCCAACTAGGGGATGCGGTCTACATGAGAAGTTTCATCCCTGGCCCGCGATGGAAAACAGCAAAGGTGGTTGCCATAATGGGCCCAGTCTCGTACAAAGTGCAGCAGGAGAACGGCGAGATTCATCGACGCCACCGTGACCAGCTGCGCAAGGCTTGGCTGGACGTGAGCATCAACCCAACAAGCCGGGACAATGCTGTTCAACTGCCACCCATCACCTGTCGTCAAGAGCCAACGGAACAAGTGCCTTCACCAAATGCAGAGGTCCATGACCAGCCGACAAGTCATCCTCCTCGAAGGTCGTCAAGACTGCGTCGACCAGTCTCCAGATTGGGACCTTATGTGTATTAACTAACAAGACTGTGCACCTTACTAAGAGGGGAGGGATGTGATGTAGTGAGAAGTTTCACTGTTTTCGCTATGTTTAGCGGACTTCCTGTTTTGGTTGTCAACCCTGTTATCTGTTTGTTATCGCATCAGAAAAGTTAAACCTACCAGTCGAAACCAAGACCGCGATGTGTCCGGCTCAAGTCATTACA